>PJEN01006916.1:0-104970 GCA_004024605.1 Pteronura brasiliensis
AAGCCCGCACGCACGCGCAGCGCCCAGTGAGCCCGAGTGTCCACCGTGGGCCGCGGAGGAGAACGACGTGTCCGTGGAGGTCCACAGGTGCCCCACTCTGGGCGGTGTTAAATGTTGGGGCAGGGGGTCGGGGGGAGAGTGCTCTATGCGCCTCTCCATTCTGCTGTGAAGCTAAAACTGCTCTGAGAAAATAATCTTATTAAAATGAAGGAAGAAAACACAAATATCTCTCACAAAAAATGTTTAAAAAATGAATGTTTTCTAGCAAGTTCTAACACATGACAAAGGGAAAGAGGCCTTTCTCTCTCTGCCTGGCCTCCTCTGCCCAGTCCCCAAGCTGCTGCAGCCCTGCCTTCTCCACAGCCTGGTGAATGCGGGGCCCCAGACGCCCACACCCCGGAGGACTTCCTGCAGGAGGTGCTCACTGGACTGTGCTCCCCAGGGAGCCTGAGGCTGAGGCACCGATTTTGCCAAGATGATTAAAAGCAGCCTTGAGAGTGCCACCGGCTCACGGTCAGTTACTGGCTCGGAGCAGACATTCTGGAAGGCACAAGGAGGCGGTGGGGCCTCCCTGGCTCTGGGAGGCCCCAGTCACAGAAGCCACAGAGAGCCTGTGCCCTGTACAAGGCAGCCTTCTTACCGGCAACAACCCTGAGGACGTGGGAACGGTCCCCAAAAGCCACAGGGTCCAGGATGGCAGAGGGAGACCCGTCTAGACGGCTATCACAGCCTACGGAGGTCCCAACACGGCCCACACTTCACCTTGCCCCTCTCACGACAGACACCGGCTTCTGGCTAAGAGGAGGGGAGGAAGAGCTTCGGATGGCTCCTGGGGAGCAGCACAGGGGCCGGACCCAGGCAGGGCAGCGAGAAGGCCTCCAGGACCATCTCCCCACTTCCATCCCGACCGCTTCCAGACAACTGCCTGGGCTCCTGCCGCGCCCCGAGGCCTGGATACCCACAGCCGCTGAAGACCAAGTGGGGGTACAGGCAGCGAAGCCCGGGCAGCCTCTGCCTGGTCGGAACCTTTATTTTTTGTAAACGGACAGGACGTTACAGGTTTGAAAAGAAGGGTGGTGAGCGACATGGAAAACATTCTACAACCATTGGAGCCTCCCTGCCACGTGGGCAGGACAGAAAGGAGAGGCAGGGGGCCAGCGCTGGGGGCGCCCCCACCCGGACCCACCCTCGCAGGCACCCGAGGCCGCAGCTGGGGTTATGGCTCATAACCGTATTCAAGAGCACCCACTCCAAAGGCTGGAGGTTTCGTTGACTTGTTTAACCGAAATCTTTATTTCTGCAGAGAAAAGAAAATGAAAGAGACAAAGGCTCTGAGCCCCTGAAGGCTGGTTCTACTTGCGGCTTCTGGGAGGGGCCAGGGGCGGGAGGGTGCTCCGGGACAGGTCTGGAGGGGCTCCATGGCCCCCTGCCCTCTGGCAATGGCTGCTCACCACCTGTCCCTCGACAGCGTCCAAGTCCAGGGCCTTGGACGTTTGTGTCCCGTGTCAGCAGCACACCAGCACCCTGGGGGAGACACCCCTCCAGCAGGACCACTGGACAAACCCCACACACTCGTGACCCACAGGCGTGGGGCCTGGCCTCTCCGGCGCCCGGAGTCCGCACTATGGGCTGGTGAGCAACACGCCTGAGCGCTGGCCTTTCCCACCACCCACAACTCCCCTCTATTCCCCACCCCATTTAGTTCCCCAGTGCCCCGGGGGCAGGGCACCCCCCAAGCCAGCCACTCCTGACTTCAGTCTCTTTCCTGTACCCCCAGGCCCAGACCCCTGCACGCCCCCGGGGGGGCTGCACCTCTGAACTCTGCACCCCTGTACCTCAGGCCCCTGCATGCCAACCCCAGACACCCCCATGCCCCTACACCCCCAGATCCTGCACTGTGGAACCTCACCCCCACCCCTGCATCCCAGGTCGGAGCCTGCACCTCCACACCTGGCGCCACCCACCCCCTCCATTCTCCACCCTGGGGTCCTGCACCCCCAGGGTCTTGCCCACCCCACCCCTGCACCTCCATACTCCACCCCGGGGGCCCTGCACCCCCAGGGGCCTGCACCCTCGGGGCGTGCACCTCTGGCCCTGTGTCCTCAAACACAGCACCGGGAGGGCCCCTCGTCCCTTGTCGGCGCCACATGCCCTTCCCGGCCCCCCGCAGACCCACCTGGGGCGGCAGCGGTACCTTCCTCGCTCTGGTTAAACTCGAAAAGGAAATCGAAGTCAAACTCCTGGTCCTCCTCCAGCCCCGTCATGTTGGGACGGGCCAGGTCGGGGCTGGGGTCCGCGCAGGGGCTGGGGTCCAGGGTCTGGGGTCAAGGTCTCCACCCGGTCAGGTCGGGCTCGGGTTCGGGGCCGGAGTCCTGGCCTAGTCAGGCACCGGCCTGGGTCTGCGTGGACCCGGGTCGGAGTCGGGGTTGGCGCCTGGGTCGCGGCCCTGGCCGCGGGCACCTGTGGTGGCGCCGGTCCGGGCTCGGCTGCGCCGGGCGCCGGCCCCGCGTCCCCGGGTAACGTGACTCCCGCCCGCGCCCCTCCCCCGCCCCCGCCCGCGCCCCTCCCCCGCCCCCGCCCCCCCGCTGTTTCCGGGTTGACATAAACAAGCCGCTCGCCGGCCGCCGGCTTCCGAGTTTTAAATAAACTCTCGAGGCAGCCCGGGCGCACGAGGCTCGCTCGTGTCCCCCGCCCCCCGCCCGCGCCCGGGGGGTCCACGTGCGTCGCGGCCCGGGCTCGGGCTCGGGAGGAGCGGGGCGAGAGCCCGCGGGTGGGACCCGGGTCCGCGCCCGCACACCCGCGCGGCCCCAAGTGGCGCAAAGATCAAGACTGAGCCCCAAAGAAAGGGCGGGCCGCCCCCGAGCCACCGAATTTGTGCAAAGAGGACCACGACGAAGGAGAAAGCAAACTCTCCAACGGCCAGGCCTCTCGTGGAGTGAGGGGTTAGGCGTCTTGGTTGCTGCCGGAGTCTACAACATGCACCTCCCGCCAGGGGCCAGTGCGCCATTACCTGGACAGCCGCACTTGCTTTCTAAGCTGCTATGCCACTTGGAACAAGCAACCCCTCCCCCAGCACCACTTCCAGCCCCACAGCTAACCCTATGCCCTGAAAGTGCCAAGGAGATGGGAGTTTCCCCCTAGGGGCTGGAGATGCTCGCCTTGGCGTGGGGGAGCTCTGCCGACGCCCTCACAGGCTGCCCACCGTCCCTGCGCGGCTGCCCCACAGCAGCCCTTTGAGCTCTGCTGCCTTCCCGCAACGCAGACGCCCACCTGCCCCGAGGCCTCCTTGGAACACCGGTGGCTGAAGTCCCCTGACTCCTTAAACTACCATCTGCCAGCCACTGCAGAGCTCTCCAAGGCTGAGTACATGGGGATCCAGACCCAAGGCTCAGTCCCAGCAGCCCAGCGGCAGCAGGCACAAGCTGAAGGCCTGTGCGGGCACCGCTCCTGCCTGATGCGTCTTCTCCCAGCCGTGAGCGCTGACTGTCCCCAGTGTCTTGGTGCCACGGGCAACCAGCATCTGGTACAGCAGGGGAACTTCATAGGAGACTGAGAATCACCCGTGGAAGGGACGTCAAGTCAGGGAAAGGCTGGGTGGCACGAATGTCCATCCCTGCAGCCCCACTGCTAACCAATGCACCCTCCTTTCTGCCCTGCGGGCCCTCTGGGGGGGCTTTTTCCAGAAGCAAATAACCTGCACATCACGTGCCCCCCCTCATGCTTCTCTCCCGTGACCCTTTGCAATGTCTGCTTTTCTCCAGTGATAAACTATGGTTCACTTTGGCCTGATTTTGCTTCTAATAATAGTCCTCACTTTGAGATGTACGTTGGAGGTTTGTTGTGTTTTCGTTCACTTTTTCTGCTGACCTTCGGGCAAATGAGTCTGTTTCTGTTGAGAAGCAACACTCCATTTTCTCTTTCCAGTTGTTTTCCCCGAAGCCGCCTTCTAACACCCACCGAGAACGTCCATGGAAGCAACCACCCTTACGGTCGGTCGGCGTGGAGGACAGCTTTTCATTCCAGGTTCAAGAGAAAGGGGGTTCACGCTTCCGCACGCACAGGTGTCCACCCAGTTCCCACCTGGCCACGGGGACGGAGACTCAGCCCCGCTCTGCCCAAAGCTGAGCGGCCCCTCCCACCTAGTTTCGGATCCCCAACCAAAGTAGCCAGATGCGCAGGCCGGTTTTCTAAACGCTCCTCTTACCAGCAACACCCCCCCCTTCCACCCGCCCCGCCATGCCTTTCAACTGGTACATGGTTTGGAGCTATTTGCCAATTCAGCAGACACTCCTGTCCCGATGGAAATGTTCAGCTTGGCACTTCCTCTCCGGCTGCGCGTGCTCGCGGCACACGGAGCTCCAGCCCTGGGTGTGATGGAGCAGAGCGCCTGGCTGGGGCCTCTCCTAATCTGGATTAGGAAACAAGGCGGCGAAGTGAAGTGTGGGGAGAACAGAGCTGCTTTGTTCTGCCCTGGAGAGCCCGGGGGCGTTCTGTGTGGAGCAACCTCGGGGTGGGTGGGTAGGCGGCTACCGAGCGTTTCCCTGCATTCTCCACGCGGAAAAACAGGCACGGGGCCTTCAGAAACAACAGGGCTTAACGAGGTTCAGCCCAGAGGCTCATTAGACCAGAGGGAAGTGCTGGGGCATTGAGCTGCCTCACAGGGGCTGCCTGTTGCCTCCCTCCGGCCTCGGGACAAGGACCCGTCATGTCCTCAGGCACCCGCTGGAGCCCCTGGAGCCCCGCACCTCTCATCCCTGCGGCCTAGGTCCGGGAAGGACTCCATCGCACTTTCTGGTTGCCTAACGCTATAGCTCTTCTAGAACACCCCCTTGATCACCGAGTTTAGAGGCACCACCACCCTGGGGTGCTACCTCCCCAAAGGCCCTTTTCAAATGCACTTTCTGAAGCAGGAAACAGGAAGAATCACCAGCACCCCACAGACGGGGTTTCTTGTTGAAAAAAAAAAAAAAGAGGGAGAGAGGGCTGCGGGATGGACCACCGACGGCTCAGGTCAAGAAATCGAAACTCTGAAAGGCCTGCATTTAAAAAAAAAAAAAAGACACACTTGGGCAGACTTTGAAAAAGGTGTCCAAGAAGTTACGACCAAAACCTTAGCACATTTGTTAGAAATTGTTCTAATAGCAAGAGCTTGTCCCATAAACATTACCTGATGCTTACATTTAAATATTTCCTAACCTGGGATGAAATGGTGAGGAACACACCTCTTCCTTCACGGGTACAGAAAATAACTGATCTCTTTTACCGAGGGCACCGCCTAGGGTGCCTCCCGGTTGGAGACCAGGACCTTCCTGGAGGAGAGCGCTTCTGGCCCGGCCGGGGCCTCTGGCTGGTGCCTAAAGGCGCTGCTTCTCAGAAGCACTTCTGCCATCTGAACTGAGTCCTCGCTACACCGGGGCAAGTTGGCCGCTTTCTGAAAATCCTCTACATGAAAAGCTCCAGCACTGAAGAGGCATTTGGAAAGGTGTCTCCCAGTTTCCGGGACGCCCTTGCTATCCTGATCCCTAAGCAGGATGCTGGGAGCCCTTCTGGAGGCCTTTCCAGACACCTGCGGGAGATCCCCCGGAGAAGCTCCATTCTGCGCCAGGGGCGTCAGGGTGAGCCCCCCCTCCACTCCCTCTCCCCAGTGACCTCTGGACGGGCGCTTAGGCAGCTCCGTGACTATAAACCCGGAGGTCCCTTTTCGCACGGTCCAGTACCACTTCCCACAGTTGGAACCCCCGTGGGTGGGCTGCACGATGGCTTGAATGAGGGGCTGTGTCCGGATGTCCGGACGCACATCGGGTGCCCTTTAGTCCTGCGGGCGCAGGGCAGGGGAGAGGCTCTGCCACCAGTGGTGCTCCGAAGGGGCGCGGACCCCCGCCTCACGGCCTGCGGCTGGTCCCCGAAGCCGCAGGGTGGCCTTGGCCCACTAGGGAAGCAACCGGAGCAGCTCCGTTCCCAGGGAAACCTCACTTCACGCAACGCGCTTCTTGTGGTCGTGGCGGCCCGAACCCGGCCCGGCCCGCCCGCGCCAGGGCTGAGCTTCTGCCGCGGACTCGCCGCGAGGCTGCGCTCAGCGCTGGGCGAGAGGAGACACCTATTGGCAAGACGGCGCGCGCGAAGCCAGGGCTGCTCCGGGGAAACACCAGGGGGACACCGCTTCCCGGTCTGCGCCGCGCGCCCGCCGCCCGCGCCCCTCCCGGAGGCGGACCCCGGCCGCGCCTGCTCGCCCCGCCCGGGCCGGGACCCCGCGTGGCGCGGGCGGCGGGCGCGGGGCTGGGGGCGCTGGGGGGCCCGCGGCGGGGGGCGGCCGCGCCGGCTTACCTTCCTCCGCCGACTTCATGGTGCCGCCGGAGGGCGGCGCGGGCCCCAAAGTTTCTCCGCTCCCGCAGACTGCAGCCGGAGGGCCGAGTGGAAACTTGGAAGGGACTGGGAAACTGGTACTTGGCATCCACGCGGCGGCGGCGGCGGGGAGCGGGAGGAGCAGGAAGGGCGAGAGGGGGAGCGGGAGGAGCGGGCGCTCGGCGCCGCCGCCCGGGCCGGGTCTCCCGGGAAGGCAGACCTCTTCCCTCGCGGACGCGCGCCGGCCCGGCTCAGCGCCGCCCGCCCCGGAGAGATGTCATTGAGGGGCGTGTGCGCGCGTGGCGGGCCCGGCGGCGGCCCTGGGACCCGGGCTGGGTGGCGGGGTGGCGGGGGCTCGGAGGTGTGCTCCCGCGCCCCGGTGCCCGCGCCCGGCCGCCGGATCCGGCGCGGTGAGTGTGCCGGCGAGTTCGGAGTCCTCTAAGTCTCGCTCTGACGCAGGGCCGCGCTCTGCCTCCTGCCTTTTTAAAGCTGGAAAACACCTCCCCCGCCTCCCCGCCGGCCGGGCCGCTCCCGCGCCCCCTCCCTGCCGTGACATCACGCCCCCGCCCGAGCCGGCGCAGGGCCCGAGGACCAGTCGCCGAGCGCCTGCCCTCCCCGCGCCGGGCCGCTGTTCGCCCGGCCCGCGGGGCGCACGGGGGGCGGGCAGGGGCGCACGGTGCCGGCGGGGGCGCACCAGAGGCGGCAGGGGCGCACGGGGGGGTACCGGGGGCGCACGCGGAGGGCAGGGGCGCACGGGGGTCGGCGGGGGCGCACGCGGAGGGCAGGGGCGCACGGGGTGCGACCCGGGCGCACCCGGAGAAGGAACCGTCCCTGACGCTGGGGTCCTCAGGGAGTCCCACTCTGCTTTAATGAAGGGGCGGAGGGAGCAGGAGAGGAGGGCGGCCGAGAGAGCCCTGCATGCTGAAGTCATTATGTAAAAGCGCAGGCTTCCCCCGCTGTGGAAATTTGGAAAAGTGCTTCCACTGGCAGGCCCGAGAAAGGAAATTCCCATCCCGCTAAATTACTAACAGATTGCATGGCAGTCCCGGGACGTGGAGTTATTGTCATTTTTTACTCTAAATATCTGAGCGACCCAGATTGCCTGTTGCGTGAGCTGGCGGGGGGAGGTCGGGGAGAACCACGGGCGCAGCGCCCCAGCCTCCCAGGGCCGGCCCGGCTGTCGGGGAGGGCCGGGGCACTTTAAGGCGCGACTTTGGGGTTTCTAACCCATGGGGGAGGGGTCTGAGACTGGGAGCTGGTTTCGGGAAAGCCTCCCAGCGCCGCCGGTTCACTTTACACTTTCTTCTCAAAACCTCCTGCCTCTCCCCGGCGCAGCTCGGCTGCCAAACCCGGACCAAATTTTCGCGTTGGCCTTGGACGCGAGGGGCTGGAGCGTTAGGGCGGTGGGGATGCCTGGTGCCGGGAAGTCTCACATGTGCCGCGCGACACCCTCACGTAGTTTCAAATAACCCCAAAGGCGAAGCGGTGTCTGCCGCGGGGACCCGGGACGCCTGCGGGACTCCAGTGGGTGCCCCAAATGCCTCCGCGCCCCGGGGACCTGGGGGGGGGCGGTGCGACGTTGACCCACCCGCGGGGTCTCGCCGGCTAGTCGGTGCCACGTTAATAGCAGGACGAGGACGGTGCCCGGCTGAAGCGGCGCCCGCGTGCCCGCGCCGTCTGTAGGGCTACCCGGGGCCGAGATCCCGCGTTCCGCCCGCGTGTGCGGCCGGGCGGCGTGGAGGGGCGGGCCGTGCGCTCGCGCGCGTCTGGGGGGCTGTGAGGACACTGTCTGGGTGACCCCACCTGGAGCTCTCCCACGCGGTGCCCCCGGCCCTGGGAGACCCCGGGAGGGAACCCCACGAGGGCTCTGAGACCAGGGGACCCCACGAGGATGCCCGCGGCCGCGGGGACCCCACGAGGATGCTGGAGGGGGACGGACCCCTTCGGGACGCCCGAGGCTGGGGCGGCCCCCGCGAAGACGCCGAGGCTGGGAGGGGGAGGGGCGCGCGTCCAGCGGAGGGGGGCCGCCAGGGGGCGCCAGGGCCGCGCCGCGCCGCGCCGCCCCGCCCTGCCCTTTGCAAAGACCGTGCGGCGGCTGGTCCCGGTGGCCCCGCAGCCGGGGCGGGGCGGGGCGGGGCGGGGCGGCCTTGGTGGCGAGTGACCCCGTGCCCTCCGGTGCGCCTCTCCCGCACTGCCACGCGCGCCGCTTGGACCTGGAGCCCGCCTGGCCCGCCGGCTCCTCCCCTCCTCCCTCCTCCCATCTCCTTCCTCTGCCTCCCCCTCCTCCCGCGCCTCCCCTCCCACCCCCTCCTCTTCCTCCCCCTCCTCCTCCATTTCCTCGTCTCTTCCCCTCCTCCCCCTCCTCCCGCGCCTCCGCTTTAATAAATAATTTTCACTCCGTCCAGAAAAGCTCTTTTCCTGTCCGCGCTCAATGCCCTCCTTCTTCCCCCGCCCGGTGACGGAATCCCCGTCTGTTTCCCTGTGTTTAATGCCGTTGCCGGGACCACGGTGGCGGCGCGCCAGGGCGCAGGGAGTTCCGGAGGCAGTGGCGGCTCCGCGGCCAGCGCGCCCCCGTGTCCGCCTCGGGCGGCTCCTCCGGCCACCGCGGGGCCCCCGGCCTCCGTCCCGCGGCCGCGGCCCCTGCGCGCCCCTGCGGCCCCTCTCGGTCGTCGGCCTCCCCTCGGGGTGTGTTTACAGGCGCTACCAGGAGAGACGTTACACGGGTTTTATTTTAAGGGTTGGTGATGACTAACGAAGTTAAAAGGAGCTTAGGACAGAAAACAAGACTATTTTTAGGTTAGTGTTGTTTCTGCGGATTATTGGGGCGAATACACCCAGAGAAGCTCACCGTTTTCGAAGTCCCTTTGCAAGCCAAGTCCCCTCTCCGGGAGGGCCCTGGAGTGTCGTGCACCCTGCTCAGTATTTTCTACAGCCTCGGGGCGGTCCCCGTGCTTTGGGTTCTGTTCAAGCATCGGGGCTAAGGAAACCTGGGCCTCTGATGCCGGCGGCCTGGGCGGGGTCAGGAGAACCCCTGAGAGCTGTCCTGCTGGACCTGCCCTGCAGTAGTTGCCGGCCTCCAGCCTGGGAGACCCGCGGGCCGCTGGGCCCACCTGGCCCCAGGGGAAACCATCCTCTGAGATCTGGGGCAGCTTGGGCACAGGCTGCCCCAGGCAGAGAGGCTCCTGGGCCAGTCTTCTAGCCAGCATCCCCTCCCCCACTCTCTTCCTGTTGCGCAGCTGGCAACCAGGTGCCTTCTTGCCCCCGAATATCACCTCCGACATCCCCAGTGAAACGTGAGGGCTCTGTCCTTGCCCCTGCGCCCTCGGAAGGAGCAGGGGCTGCATGTCCTCCCACGAGGACCAGGGAGCCTCTGGCCTCCCTCCTGGGGCAGGTGTGGGTTCTTCTCGACAGCACCGTCTAACCTTCGGGAAGGACACCCCAGGCTGATCAGAGATGCCAGGAAGTGTGCCTGGGGAATGGACAGCACGGAGATTGGCTTATTAAGAGATCAGAACTAAGAACTAAGTAAGTTGTTTACTTTCAAGTACACTACTGAGACTTTTAAAACGCCAGTGCAGCTAAGCCTCACAGGGGTCACTGCAGTTGAGAGAGAAGGGGTTCCCTTTGATTAGACACCTGTGCCAGCACATTCAGACTTCCAGGCGTAGGGTGGTCTTAGAGACCCAGGAACTCGGGGTTCTGGGAGTCTACACCAGCTGTGACTTGCAAAGCAGCTCTGTAATCCCCCCTTTCCCTGGGACATGGCAGAGGCCTTTTCTTGTTGGTCTCCTGCTCAAACTCAGCCTGCCCACCCAGTCCGGGCACCGCCATAAGATCTAAAATCTCAATCACCAATGAATCGGTCCACTTCCCTTCCCTGGACACTTGCCCAGGGCACCAGGGTCAAAGCCAAACTGCCCAGCATGGCACCTGAGGACCGCCTCCGTCCACACCTGGAGCTGACACGCAGGGACCTCCTCACAGAAACCAGTCTCTGTTCCTGGTGCCCACCTCCAAGGACCTGGAGTCCTCTCTCTCCACATGTATTTAGCCAATATTCAGAACCTTCCTGCAATGCTCCTGCCCTGTCTGCCCTGTCCACCCCCCCATCATGAGCCGTGGCCCCGGCTGCGATGGCGTTAGGTGTCTTCCGTGGCCTTGAAAAGCGCGCGCATCCTGCTATCTTGGTGCAGCGCACTCACGTCTGCGGGGCTTGCTGGCCTGTGCGGCGGGTTGGGTCTCCTGCCCCCTCGCCGCATGGGGTCTGTCGGCTACAGCCACGTGCGAACCGGGCTCTTGGCTCCTGGCGCAGGCCGCTCTGCTCCTCCCTTCTTTCCCTCAGCTTTGTTGCACGGAGCCGAGCTCTGTTGCTGCCCCTCTCTGACAGGTTGGCCCTTTCATCATCATCGAACGTCCCCCTTCGTCTTTGAATGCACTCTTTGTGTTAAAATCCATTTTGTCTGACATCAGTATGAGCCTCTGTGGGCCCCGTCCGGCCACTTCGTCGGGTGCACTGTCTCCTCCCTGCCGGTCCCTTTGTGCCCTTGAACCCGAGATGCACCTCCTGTCTCCTGCTCAGGGCTGGCTCGCCGGGGCTTGTTTGCTTGCTTTTGTCCATTTGACGGCCTCTGCCTTTTGACTGGCTCGTGGGATCGATGTACGCTCGATGTCCTCATTGCTAGAGTTGGATTTACGTCTGCAGTCTTACTGTTTGGTTTCAGCTTACGTCTTTTTTGTTCTTTGTTCCCCCTTTATTGCTTTTTTTAAATGCTAAGTGATTATTTTTTTTTAAAAAGTTTCATTTATTTATTATTTGAGAGAGAGAGCACCCACATGTGATGGGGGAGGGGCTGAGGGAGAGAGAGATAATTTATTATTAAATAATAATAATAATAATAAGTAATTCATTTATTATTTGAGAGAGAATCTCGAGCAGATCACCGGCTGAGCACAGAGCCCGACTTGGGCTTGATCTCATGACCCTGAGGTCACCACCTGAGCCAAAATCCAGACCCAGATGCTTAGGTGACTGCACCCACCCCCCCCACAAAGTCCGTGACTCTTTTCTGGTCCAGCATTTTAACCACAATCAGCTTGATGCTTCCAGCAGCTCAGCCCCCGTGGCTTGGACCTGAGTCCTGGGCCGGGTTCCCTGCCCCTCTGCTGCCATTGTTCATGCAGTGCAGGGGGACCGGCAGGGACCTGACAGCACGCTGTGTCGCTTCCCCACCTGCACGCATTTCCTTAGCGGGGCTTGGCTTTGCTGCACCCACCGCCTAGTGTGATTGCTGGCAAAGACGTTACACGTATGTCACGTTCCTGTCCACTCCGGGCCAGTGCTCTGTTACAGACGCACTGTTGTATACAACCGCTTTCTAAGTAGGTTATAGAAGAAAGGAGAACCGGTCACCACTTGTCGCGTTATAGAAGCACCCTTGTCTCCCGTCGGGGGCACCCGCTTTCAGCCTGAAGACCTCCCTTTCGTGTCTGCCGAATGCAAATTCTGTTTTGTTGTTGTTGTGTGTTTAAGCTGGGAAAGCCTTCATTCCCTTCATTTTTGAAAGACAGTTTCGCTGACTGTAGCATTCTCGGTTGGCAGGAGCGCGCTCCCTTCGAGTACCCCGAATGCCGCACCCACGGCGCCGTCTGCTGAGAAGCCACTGTTGGTCCCTTGTAAGGGACACATTTTTCTCTTGCTACTTTTAAGATCTTCTCCGTATCTGATTTTCAGCGTTTGTACAATGACATGTAAGCATGTGGGCCTTTGTGTTTATCACCCAGCAAGTGTCCTGGGTACCTACTGTTGGCAATAAATGTGTGACATCAGCCCCCAGCCCTGGCAGAGTTCTCGTCGTCTCTCCCCCGCTGCTGCAGGTCGGCGTCGCTGCGGCTGTGGTCGCCCCCTCGGACTCCCTGTGTTCTTGCCCGTGTTCCTCCCTGTTCTCAGCCTCCGTAATCTTGGCTGATCTCCAAGTAAACCAGTTTTTTCTTCTGCCCATTCGTGAATCTATTCCTCTCGCTACGGTGCTTCTTGGCTCCAGAATCTTCCTTTGGCCCTTTTCCAGTTTCTGCCCCTTTACTGACAGCACTGTTTGTGTGACGTCCCCATCGTGCGTCCCTCCACTCCCGGAGTCAAGCTCTCCTCCCGCTCTGTGCACACGCTTGCAGGGGGCACTTCGGGGTGGGGGGCGTGGAGCCTAGCATCGGTGACTCCCAGGCCGCTCCTCTGCTCTGCTTTCCCCTGGTGCGTGTGTCCTGCTTTCCTGCTTCTTTGCATGCCTCACAGTTGTCTTGTAGAAACCGGGCGTTTCAGTGGCGCATTGTAGCAACTTTGGATTCTGCCCCCCCACCCAGGTCTGGGGCTTGTTACCATCATTCCGTTTGTTTAGCGGCTGGTGGAGTACTTCGGTGAGGTCCGCCCCCTCCCCAAGCGTCCAGCCTCTGGCCTTGCCCCCAGGAGCCCAGCGCAGGGAAGCCCAAGGCCCGGCTGCTCCTGGGAGGAAAGCCCTCGGGCAGGGCGGGGGCAGGGTGCCCAGCGCACCTGGAGCGCCCCAGCCTCTGGAGGGGTCTCCTCGCTGAGCTGGGGGAGCCGGTTAGGTTCCGATACCAGTGCCTCTGGCCTTTCCTAATGGGTTCGTGTAGATTCTCTTGAATAGATGTTTCATTTGCTGTTTGCCCTTAGGAAGGCTTCTAGAAGCTTGAAAGGGTTGTTTGTTTTAAATGACGTCCTTCAGTTTCACCAGGAGCAGGTCCTCGGGCTCCCATCCTGGCAGCTGCTCGGCTACAGCCTGGATGGACCCCCCGCCCCTGCACACCCCTGGGAGCCGCCAGGAGGGTCTTCAGCTCCGCGAAGGTCCCTCCCCATGTTGGTCATAGGTTGAACCGTGTCGTCCAAAAAGATGCGCTGGAGTCCTACCCCTGGTCTCTGTCCCTTGTTTGGAAACAGGGTCTTTGCAGATGAGATTAGTTAAGAGCACGGCCCTCAGGTGGCCCTGATCTGTGACCATGGTGCTTGTCACAGAAGAGACCCGGAGGGAGACCACACAAGGAGCCCGGGCTGGAGTGACGGACGCAGAGGCCATGAGTGCGAGGTGGGCCTGCAGGCGGGGCCACGAAGAGCCGGGGGAGGGTCTTCCCTACGGCCGTGTGGGCTGTGACCTGGGGCTTCTGGAAGCATGACAGGTGGACATCACTGCTGGTTCGTGGTGATCTGTCATCACGTCCTCAGGGAACCAGCACAAATGACACGTGCTTTTTATTTTCTTCAGGATGCCATCCCACGCCCTGCTGGGCTGACCCCATCCCTTCAACACTTGTTCCCTTCCCAGCCCTCCCCAGACACCCCAGCTATGCACCTCTGCCTCCACCATGACCTTTATTGCCGGGCCAGCCATCGCCGCCAGTGCCACACCAGCACGGCCCTCTGCCCAGGGACCTGGAGGCCTGGCCCACAGTCCCTGTAGGGTCACGGGGTCCCCCCTCCTATTCCCTACAGGCTTCCTGCACTGGAAAGGTGTCCGGGGGGGGGAGGCGGCGAGCCCGTGGCTCCATGTCACCTCCTGTGGAAGGGCCTGCCAACCAAGGCCCATGTGGAAGAAAGCAAGTCCAGAGGGGAACTTGCGCCGTTTGAGCATCCAGATTAAACGGGGCCTGAAGGCCTATTCTCGAGGGTGTCCCCGGGGTTGAGAAGACAACTTCCCTTTTGCTCCGTCTGGTCTGATTTGGGCTCTGTCATGGCTGCTGGAGCCCCAGGCTGTGGAAGAGCCACTGGCGAAAGACACAGCAAGTGACTGTGGCCGGTCCCGGGGAGGGGGGCCCTGCTTCAGAAGCGGGTGAAGGATGCACAGTGCCCCAAAGTGGCAGGAGGCAGACGGTGTGGACGCCAGGTGGCCCTGCCCTGCGGGGCTGTGCCCACCTGGGTCTGACACAGCCCACTCACCAAGGAGCCTCACGTGGCTCCTGGACTTCTCTTGGGCAGAGCAGACACGTGGCTTGTGTGGGTCTGGCTGTACCGGTTGGTAAAACACGGCCCGAGCTCCCACGCCTGCGTGGAAATGCGGCTCCTGCCCCGAGCCCGCCCTGCTACACACCATGGTCCCCTAGCTCCTCTCTCTCCCAGCCAGCCTGGGACCGCTGGCAACCAGAGGCGGCTCACTCTTGTGCTTGGCTTAATTTCCAGGATGTTGGAGGCATCTGTGAGCAGCAGGGGGAAGGCGCTGAGCTCTGTGGGCCTCAGCCTTCTCTGTTCGCGTGTCCCAGGGCCCTTGTGCTTCTGGCCGCATCCAGGGAAAAGGCTCCGGTGGGCTTCCAGATCCCTTCCTCACACCGCAGACCTGGTGGGTGAGAAATAGGTAACATCTTTGGATTCTGGCAACACTTGGGGCTTGCACCTGTGAATTCGCAGTGTTTTCTAGTGGCAACATTGTAACATTTTCCTTACATTAGTTGGCTGCCTCCATCGGCTTAGGGAGCAGCAACAGAGGTGAGTCATTTATATCCGCAGGCTGAGACAGGGAAGCTTGTCTTATTTTCCTTTTTTGATTGTAAATGACTTCCCTTTTTGTGTGTGGTGCCGTCCTCATGAGGGAGGCTCTGCAGGACCCCCTGCCCCGCGGGAGAGCCCCTCCAGCGTCCTGGCTCCCATCTGCGCCCCCGGGAACCAAGTGGAACCCTCCCAGCCTCCACTTGGGTTCACACCGCTCCCCAAACTATTGTTAAAGTGGTTTTGGTTCAGTAAAGTTCTAAACAGGCTTTGCCAGGCACTTTTTCCATGAATTTTTAAACCAAACTGAATTTCAAGGGAAACTTAACCCATGTGCATCTGACTCACCTACGCGCAACTCGTCAAGACGCTGCGTGAGAGCCGCGGGATGCCAGGCCACAGCAGGTCCGCACCAGCCTGCTTCAGCCTGTCCTCCCGGACACAGGAGGCGTTACCGGGCACGAGCCCCTCAGCACCGAAGCCATCTTACGCCGCTGGCAAGCCTGGGGCTGTGGCCGTGGCCCCTGGCCGTGAGGGCCCCCAGGAGCCACCGGTGGTGGGTGGGCAGCGCCCGGGAGGGAGAAGCGGTCCTTTCCGAGCCCCGGGGGGTTGGGCTCTGGGTGGGGGTGAGGGGGGCAGCCACGGGACCCTATCCCGAGGGGCCTCGGGACACCACATGCCCCTCAGGGGCTGTTTTCTAAAATGGTGGTAAAATGCACATAAAAATTGACCACCATTTGGGGGTACAGCTCCGTGGCATTGAAATCATTGGTGTTGCTGGGCAGGGTGCACAGAAGCCCTGCCCTCTGTGAAACGACACTGTCCCCCAAACTCTAACGCCCCCAGCCCCTGCTCTCCACTTCTTGGCCCTTGACCCTTGTCTGCACGTCCTCCAGCCCCGCACCCTTACAGCGCTGTGCCCCTCCTGTTTCAGGCTGAATCGGATCCCGCAGCCAGTATGCGTCCCGCTGCTCCCATGCTGGTCCGTGGAGGGACCGCGGGCTGCGTGGAGCTTGGGGGTGCAGGTAGCCCTGAGACCCTGCTTTCAGCTCCTCCAGAGGACGGCCTGCAGGTGGGACGCCAGTGGTCTGGGGTGTTGCTGGGGTCCCTGTGGCCCCTGCCCTTTGGCCGGACTTCTGTGTTTGGGTCTCCCTGCATGCGGCCTCACACCCACGCCCTGAGCTCCGCATCAGCACCTTCCCGCCTGTCCCCCGCCCACCCCACCCCCCCGGGCGCCTTGATCCCGACACCCGACTTGGCTCATGGGGAAGCAGACACGTGTCACCTGCTCCTCTCCTGCTACTTTTGTTCCTTCTCATTTTGTCACAAATTGGGGTGGGGGATACCTAAGAGGGGACCAAAGAGAGCATGAAAGCCACAGCGAGAATCCCATGCATCAGGTGGTAGGAAGGGGTGAGGGTTTGGGGGAGACAGTGGACTGTGTCAGTCTGAGGCACTTCAGCAAGAGGGGGCAGAATCATAGGCTGCACAGCCCCCCCAACATGGCCACGATGGTGACAGCTCCTCTGGCCCCTCAGAATTACAGAGTGCCCTGTGAGGGGCCACCCACCACAGCCCCTACTGTCCCTGTGCCCCGGGTCCTCTCCTGCCCCCACCCTGCTGGTCTGCAGGGCTAGCTCCTGGCCTCATCCCACTCGGCAGGCACCAAGTGCAGGACAGCCGCCCGGGCTGTTTCTTCCCAGCGACAGCAGGTCCCTGGACAGGGTGTTCCCGGGCCTCCTCTCTGTCCCCACGTGGGCTCGGTCTCAGCGCCCACATCCCTGCCATGCAGCCCATGCTGGTCTTGCTGCCGCTCCAACACCATGGGGTGCTGGGTGGTCAACCGGGAGCTGTCCCGTGAGGGGGTCCCCACCAGCACCCCCCCCGCCCCGGTGGGACGCACTGCTGTCCCGTGGGAAGCTGCTCCGTGAGAGGAAGGGCTGCTTCTTATGTGCAGTGGCCCCGGTCCCAGCAGCAGCGGCTTCCCTGCTGACGTGCGCTCCTGCGGGCAGGCCGGGAGCAGCCAGGCTCTGGCTTTATGCCACGTGCTGTCCGAGGGGGAGGCCAAGCAGGCACCTCAGCTGGGGGTCCGTGGGACCCCGATGCCGGGGCCGAGGCGAGGCCTTACTGGCACACGCTGCGCGCTTGGGCGATGGTCTGAGGAAGTGTGAGGAGCAAAGCTCCAGGAGCCACGGCGGGGACTGACCTCACCCTGGAGTCTTCGGGTAGGAGGACTGAGGCGGGCCCAGAGCTGGGAGCGTGCCGCCAGGGTCCGGGACAGAGGGAGGCGGGGGCCAGCATGGGGCCCCTGAGGACGGAGGCAGGCGGCTGGAGGATGCCATGGGCTGATGGGGAGGACGGGGGTGTCTGGGGACACGGAGGCAGTGAGGACAGATTCTCCTTGGAAGCTTCTGGAAGGAACCTGACCTCCCTGCTCCTGGACTGTCACCCAGAGAAACCCATTTGGACCTCTGACCTCCGGGATGGACCGTGACTCTGTTCCTGCTGCAGGAGACTGAGAACCACCCGATAGGAGATCAGGACCCCGCTTTTCCCCGGGGCTTGGTTAAACGTGTTTTCTACAGTCGCCCTGTCATAGCTGCTGGAAGGCCCAGGTCCACCTCCGACCTCCACGGGGTTGAGGCGAGGGGAGACGGCGAACCCCTCTGTTCTCCCGTGGGTCCGGCCTGTGTCTCCCCCAGGGCCTCCCTCCCCCTACCCTGCCAGCTTTCGTGGGCACCGGCTGAGGGGACCCTGCCCCTGCAAGGCCGGCCCAGGGCTCACGGCCCGAGGACACAGGTCGGCAGAGGGACAGGAGAGGTCTGGGGGGTCTATAGCTGGTGCGCTCGGCCCTCCGGAGCCCAGGGCACCTACACATCCGAGCCCTGCATGTGGGACTCCCACGGAGAAAGGGAAAGGGAAAGCGGTCCGACCCAGGCCGGCAGTGAGCCGGGGAAGGGGAGGGGGAGGGCCGCGGAGCTCATGCCGGCGCTGGTGCCAACCGTGCACTTATCAGTAACCACTTCAAGCAGGGAAACCGGCAGCCTCCCGGCCAGCACCTACTGGCGGGTAACGTTAGCTCCCCAACTCGGGGCCGACAAATGGACTGTTGAGAGAAACACAGAGAATTAAAAGCACACCAGAGGGATGTCGGAGTTGGATGCATCATCGGAAGGTGATGGTGCAGGTCTTGCGACACGAGGTGGGTCTTCTCCACAGAACCTGCCCAGGATGCAGGACGCGCCCACGGGAGTAGGTGTGCCTCGCCCATGACCCTGGCGGTGTGGAGCCCTCCAGGCGGGAGAGGGGCCCTAACCCAGGGCTTTGCTCAGGGGACCCAAGAAAGGTGAGCTCTGTGGCGTGGCCAGTTTCAGCTCTACTTCGAGGAAAACAGTAACCATCACAGTGTCCCCTTCTGGGCAAGGCCCCCAAATTGTTCGCATGACAACAGCCTTCAGGTGCTCAGAGAATCCTGCCTGCACCTCGGGAGCCATGGGGAGAAACCGAGTCACGGCGACAAGACAGTGCGACTCAGGACAGAAAGATGCCCGAGACCCCGTCCAGGTGCCCCAGAGCCAGGTGGACACCACGTGACAAAAATCCCGTGTGTGGATGGCATCTGTGCAGGCGCTGCTGCCCAGTGATCCAGGTTCACCCAAACCACACCAACGACATCCAAGCACCAACGCTTTAAATCTGTGACTCCACGTAAACGTGCAAACGTTTTACTTTTCTCAAAGGCCTGAACGCTGGGGGCAGGTGGCCCGGCTGAGCTCCAGGCAGGGGGACGGACACAGCCGGAACACGGCAAGCGATGTCCCGCTGTGACGCAGAGACCATCCTCTTGCTGGGCTGGTGGCATCTCCATCCCTTCAGGTACAGGAAGGAAGGAGCTGCCTGGCTGACATGAGTTATTATCTAAGCAGTTCTGTTAAGGGATCCTACCCCTAACCCTACTGTATGGGGCCATGTGGTGTCCCCACACATTCGTGTCTCCCAGAACCTTGGGACAGGATGGTCTTGGAAGAGGAACTTTGTAGATGGAATTTGCTAAGATGGGTCTATCCTGGGCCCTCCTGCCAGTGACTGGTGTCCCCATCTGGTGGGAAGACTGGACACAGATACTCGGGAGACCACACGCATGAGGACAGAGGCACGGAGTGGAGTCACGAGGCCACAAGCCCACGAAGGCCCCCAGCACCAGAGCTTGAAGCTGCAGGACAGGTGTGGCCTGGGCCTCCCGAGGGAGCATGGCCCTGGGCACCTTGACCTCAGATGTCTGGGACCCAGAACTGAGTGAACGAGTCTGCTGCTTCCTAGGCATTTTGGTGGCCCTGGCAGGATGGTGGGGGGGCCCCACACTGGGAACCAGGGGTTCTGGCTCTGGGCTATGCTGAGGGCAGGTGCTCAGCGCTGCTGATAGCTCAGCCGTGTGTGGATGGGGTGAGGGGACCCATCTGCTGCACCCAAGTGAGCCGGGATCTTCTCCGGCAAGGCCCTGAGTACTCTGGTCCCCGAGGGTGCCTGGGGCACATATCTGCAGGTACTGGAACCCATGACTGCACCCCTAGGGGGTCTGGGCCTTCTGTCCTTTTTGCTTGGAGCACGTGTGCCGCCTGTTGGCTCTGAAGGCCCAGGACCCACCATGAGCCCCAGGCGCCCCTCCAGCCCCAACGGGCCATCTGCCTGCTTCGACGGATGGTGGAGCCCCAGAGACAGGCATGGGCCTCTGGCTGGGGTGCTGGCTTTCGACAGAGTGGACACAGTGTGCCCAGGACGGCCAGTGATGGCAGTGTCCTGAGAGCGTTGGAGCCGGGCGCTTCCCCACCTCCAGGGGGTCGGTGTGGGCTCCGAGCCCCAGCCAGGTCTGCAGAGGAAGGACTGAGCAGGGGAGGGCCCCAGGGCTGGGGGTCGGACGGCTCGGCTCTCAGCAGTGCCCCCGGCCCTGCCTGGTCCGTGTCTGCCGCCCCAGGCGTTCCTGTCTCAGCTGCACTTGGTTCACAGCGCGGAGCCCGCGGGAATTTCCGAGCTGCTGTTCCCGGCTCAGTGTTCGCAGAGCTGGTGCCCACGGGTGCGCGCCTGCTAGGACCGCGGGTGACCTGGAAAGCAGGGTGGGGAGCCACAGCTGCGGGAGCGTGGGACCCCAGAGAGAGCGAAGCAACGGCTCTGGCGCTCCTGGGTTCTTTCTAGTGGCTGGGTTACGAAACCTGGAAAATTCTGCAATTACTTCAGAGTGTTTTCGGGACTCAGAAGGACGCACGCAGACCCGTTCTGGTCCCTCACATCTGAGGGCCGCAGACCTTGGAGGGCAGCTGGGCCTCCAGAATCTTCCGGGTCCTGCAGGAGGTTTTGTCCGGGGGCGGGGGGTGCTGCGGGCCTGGGTGAGCCCTCACGGGGGCCTCCGTGGGCCCCAGGGACACCTGCCTGACGGGGAGACCTGCCTCTCACCTACGAAGAGGGTCCATGGCTTCCCGTTCAGGACAAATAGGTACCACAGGCACACAGACGTCCACGGGCCACGGCGGGAGTCCTCAGTACTGGGACTGGGTCCCTGTTCCAAGAGCTGTGTCCTCTGCTGACCCCAAGCCAAGAATCTGCCTGACTGACTACAGGTGCCAGCCGGCAGGGAAGCATTTCTTAGCTTCCAGCACCACCTTCTGGAATCTTCTGAAATTACACCCAGTGGCCCCACCAGGTGCCAGTTTCCTGTGTCTGGGGACAGGGGGATGGGCATTAGAGCCACATCTGACTCGCTGGCCCAGAGCACGTGGGAGCACAGGGCTCCCTCCCAGACGGTCACAAACCTTGGCAGCAGCCACAGACGCTCCCTAAGGACAGAAATGCGTGCCACGTGTCCCTCCCAACGGGTCACGCCACACCCCCGCCTGGTGCTTGGTGGGGCAGAGATAGAGGGACCCAGAGACCTGAAGGCCAAATGCCTGAGTTCTGGGACCTGGGACAGAGCAGACATCACTGGGAGATGGGCGTGGGCAAGGCCGCAGCACGGAGACCCTTGGCCCAGGGGGTGTGTGGGAGGAAAGGGGAGCTGCGCCGTCCTGCAGCTTCTCTGAAAGGCAAGAGTGAGTCCAAGACAAAAGCTTTAGGGAGAGAAACTGCAGGAAAGCCCCAGCCCGTGGGGACCCGCCCGGAGGTGACCACAGCAGGAGTCCTCCCAGGACACAGGGCAACCAGGGACCTTTCCCATCAAAGGCCCGGGTCCTGGGATGGAGGGTGCTCCAGGCCTGTTCCGCTGGCCTCCATCCGTTCAGGCGTCTCCATGCTGGAACGGGGGCTGGCACTGGCAGGAACAGAGCCTGACTGTTCCCCTGGTCGGGGGTGGGGGGGCAACACGGTGACCCTCAGGTCCTCACCCACAGTCTGGGGAGGGTAGCAGGCAGGTGTTCCGTGCACGTCACATCCCAGTCAACTCCAAGTAGGAGTGTCCTGCTCTCCAAGGCTTTAAACTTCCTCACGCGTCAGTTTCTCCACCCTCCCATGCTGTCTGTCCAATGTTTTCAGAGGCATCAGGTGACCATTGCTGTCTTGGAATGTGGACAAGTCCACCACCTCTGAGGACTTGAGGGCCACTTTAGAGAACTGGATGGGGGACAGGATGTGACAGCTGTGGTCTGCCTACGCCCGAGCAGCCCTAAACTCAGGGTCTCCTTCTCCCCACGAAGACCAGAGTAGGGCCAGTGCTGACCTGCTTCTCCATTTCCACGGAGAAATCCCAGGACAGAACCTGGCTGTCCTGGATGGAAGTCTGGGAGGGCGAAGGGCAGGGCCCTAGTCAGCTCTGGGTTGTGCAGGTGACCTACCTGGTCACAGGTCCTAGCTTTGGGTGCATCTCAGGTGGGCATGTGCTGGGGTCAAGAGAGGTGACCCCGTCCCTGGGTCAGGAGGCCACGAACTCTGGAGAACAAGGTGGGTTTTCCAGGCTCTGAGCTGGAGGAATGTCGGGGGAAGGGGCAGCACCTGTTGGGGTCCAGCCCCTTGGACTGTGTTTGCAGCGTCCAGGGGAGATGTGGTGACAGCGAGAGAGGCAGGCGGAACTGCAGGTCTGGGGACCCAGATGACGGGGTAGCAGCCCCTGACCTGTGTCCCCGGATGGCAGAACCTTTCCGGGGCTTCACGGTGTTGTGGGGGGAGGGGGAGAGGGGCCCACAAGGCCTCCAGCGGGGCTCAAAGTGCAGGACCTCCGGCCACTCCTGCAGGTGGGAGTCTCCTGCCGGGGTCCCCGAGCCTCTGCGGTCCCACCCTCGTACTTGTCCCCCGCGCCCACGTGTCCAAACTGCACCTGTCCCTCCTCCCGCCTGTCCCCCCGCGCACCCGCTGACCCAGCTGCCACACGGTGCGTCCGGCGGGTCCCTCGGGGCTGCAGGCTCCGCGCGCCCGCGCACCGCCAGCCGAGCTCTGTGGCCGCCGGGCGCCAGGCCCCGACCGCGCGTCCCTCCCGGGGCGGCCCCACCCCCGACGGCTGAGCGCCGCGTGCTGCCCGCGCCGGTCTCCGTCCAACCCCTCCGCGGAGCCCGGCCCCGGCCCCGCCCCCGCGACCCAGGGGCCTCCGCCGACCAGCGCTCGCGAGCCGGGCTGCGGCGCAGGCGCGGGGACCGTCGCCCCGAGCCGGCCGGGCCCCGCCGAGTCCGTCCTCAAGTCCGGTCGCGTCTCCTCCCGACGCTTCCCGGCTGCTCGTCTCTCGGGGTCACCGACCACGTGTTGCCGCGGGCCTCGCGGCGCGTCTTACAACGACCGGCCCTTCGTTCGGGGACACGCCGCCCGCCGGCCAGGCCGCACCCGCGGGGCTTCGGTGCCCAGACCCCGCGTGCCGCCGTCCCTCCTCCCGCTGCGCGCGCATCCACCGCGCGGCGGGCGGGGCCGCGGGACGGGGCGGGGGCGGCAGCGCCACCTGGCGGGCGGCCGGTGCACAGGACCCTGGGACCCGCGGAGGCCGCTGCGCGCGTGTGGCCCGATGACCCCGCACGGGCTGCGCGGCCCCAGGACTGGGGGGCGCGCGTCATCCTGCGGAGGCCGAGCTGCGCAGCGCGGGCTGTGGGGCCGCGGCCCCCGCCTCAGCGGACGGGGAGGAAGTCGCCCCACGCTCCGGGGAAGCGCGGGCGGTGACGCGCGCCGTGTCCGACCAGGGACCCCGGGGTGCGCCCCACGTGCCCGACCCGGCCGAGCCGGCTCACGGGGCTCACGGAGCGCGCGGCCGAGGCGGGGCGTGCGGCGCGCGAGCTCGCGGGCCCGTGTCACCTGCGCGGACGGCGACCCGGACCCCGGGCTCCCCGCGCGGCGGCCGCTGCACCGGAGCAGGGGGTGCTCCGCGCGCCGCTCGGGCTGCGAGTCGGGGAAGCCCCGCGCCCGCGCTCAGGAGCGCGCCCGGGGGAGGAGACCCGCGCCGCTTCCACGGACACGTAGGCGGTTCGACAGGAAAGTTCAATTGTGAGCAGCGGACAGACAGACAGACAGAACTCGGCTGTGCGCCCCGCCCGCACGGCCGCCCCCGCGGCCCCGGCCCTCCCCCGCCCCGCGCCCGCAGCCCCGCGCCGGGACTAGGACGAGAGCTTGGAGTAGCTGGGCGGGGCCAGCTTGCGCTTCAGGTGCTTGAGCACGTAGAGTGGCAGACAGCTGACCGCGGTGATCGCCGACACCTTCCACACGAAGGTCGCGCTGGTGATGAAGGCGACGTCTGCGGAGACACAGGAGCAAGCGTCAGAGGCGGCCTCCAGCCCTCGCCGCCCGCCGCCCCGCCGCCCGCCACGGGCACCGGCCACGCGGGGCCTCCCGCCGTCCGTCCCGCACCCGCCGCCCAGGCGCGGCGCTTCGCTCCACGGAGTACAGACCCGAGGGTCAGACACGCGCAGGGACCCCGAGCGCCCGCGGCGGCCGCACGTCCACGCAGGGCTCGGCTGCTTGCTCGGGGAGGCGACGCCACACCGGCGACCCGTGGGACCCGCGGGGAAGCCGCCGACCGGCCACTCCCGGGCACGCGGGCGCGTCTCACGCTCACGGAACAAAGCGGGGCCGCCGGAGTTCCGCGGGGAGACGCGCGTGCAAGAGCCGACCCGGAGCGGGTTCTCCCGCGGCAGCTGCCCCTCGGGCGCCCGGCGGGATGGGCCCCTTGCGGGAGTCACGGCTGTTACACGCGGTGAGCCCAGTGCGCTCCTGCCCACAGCCGGCGGCTGAGGGTCTGGATTTCACCGCCCCGGGAAACTCCCCGCAGTGTGTCTCGGGGACTCGACCACTAAGACACCGAGGCAGACACGCGGCAGGGAAGGTGCACGGCGCGCTTGGCGACACACGGAGGCCCGGGCACCGGCCCTCACCAGGCACGCCATGCCCCGCGGGGAAAAGCCCACGGGGGCCGCGTGCCTGGGCCCCGAAGAGTCACCAAGGAACAGAGGCAGCTGCTCCCGTCAGCGGCGAGTCTCCAGCACCGGCCGCCTTGGCCCCTGCCTGTGAGCAGCGGCGTCGCGGACCCGCAGACAGAAGGAAAAAGCTTTGCTTCTACGCTGGGGGCGCTGACTCCTCTGCCACGTGTAATGTTCCAGTTATGACAGAGGAGGAAATGCACAGTTCCCGCACTTGAGACCCGCCCCAACACACGCATTTCGCGACCTGCAGTTCTGCCGTGAAGGAGATGCTTTCCGGGTCCAGCTGCTGGGCGTCACCATCCGTGTTCGCCCGCAGAGTTCACCCTGCACGGTGCGTGACCACGGGTAACAGAAGCGCAAGGCTCTTCTCTTTCCCTCCTGGTGAAGATGAACCCTCCCGGAGACCACTGGTGCGTGTGTGGCATGCTACCCGGTGACAGAAAATACACGTCGACGGTTTGATTGTTAAGGGTTAATGCTGTGGCCTTCAGACGGATTTTCCCACAGCCCCAAACCAGCTGTGACACACGCATTTACTGCAGCAACGCTCTGATGAGGCCCCGATCAGGGAGGGCCACCCGCATTGGAAGGTGGGCAAGTCAGAGCAGAACCCTCGCCCAGGGTGGGACCCGCTCCAAAGCGGCCACTGAACGTGGAGAACTTCTGGAAGCCTCCCGGCCTCCTGCAGAGGAACCCAGGACATCCATGCCCTGTAGGACAGCCCACTCCATAGGGCCGAGGGCACTGCTGCCATTAGCCGCCTTCTGCCCAGCCGGGCTCCTCTGAGGACGTTTCCGCAGGTGGCGCTCACAGTCTGTGTCCGCACCACGTCCTCTCTCGGCGGCCCCGTGGCCCGCTGGAGGCTCTCTCCTGCTCCACCGAGGACATTGCCCTCTGCACCTGGGGTACCTCCCCCCTGCCCCCAGGACACCTCCTCCAGGCACACTCCTGTGCCTGAGGCTCAGCCCCCATCCGAGGCCGCTCCGCTGGCTTCTCCCTGGAGCTCCCCGGATTTTGTCTGCACCCCTGAGGGCGCCTGGAGCCTCTGATGAAGCTGGGTCTTGGCGTGAGTCAGTCGCTGTCCCCGGCGGGCGCTTTTCCCTGCAGACACGCAGACTTCAGATATGGGTTTTTCCTGTGCATTCTCTTTCTGGGACCCCGTGGTGGCCAGAGGGCAGGCCTCCTGGAGGAACCCGGAATCCCCCTGGTTCTCACCCTCCACCTGACTCTTCGCCTCTTTGGTCATCTCCTGGAGGGCCCTTGGCTTAATTTTCGACTCCTGCTACGTATGTCTTTGCTAGCATGCTTCTCCCCAAGGGTTCCTCCCGCCCTCTGGGCCCCTGGACGCACCTCCCCTGTCTCATTCGCCTGAGGTTTCATGTCCCCCTCCCTGGGTTTGTTGCGGTCTTCCCAGCTGTTGGCTCTCCACGCACAGGGAGCCACGATGCGGCTGGGCGAGAACCTCTGTGGGGTGTGTCATTTCTTCAGCGGCCTCGGCCTGAGCACACGCCTGTCAGGCTCACGGACGAGCCTCGCGGCACAGGAGGCTGGGCAGGGGACGGGAACTTAACACTCAAGAGTGTGAATTTACAGGGAGTGCTTGTTTGCACGGGCAGTGGCCTGACGAGCGGCTGTCTGGAGGGGACCCGGGCTCCCCGGCCGCTCGGCGGCAGGCTCTCGCTCTCGCGGGAGGCACGAACGTCAGCAAGCCGTGGAGGTTGGGACCTCTGCACTGGTCCCACAGGGGTAACAAAGGCCCATGACTAAGCAGCCTCACCAGTGACAGTGAGCACTTGAGCTGTTACTATGGTCACTGACAATACCACCGGGGACACGGTGCTGTGTTCCCTTTTCTGAAAATCCTCTGGGAAATTTCACCTCAGATCAGGAAAGCACCCCAAGCCGTGTTTGTTTCATGCGATGTGGACATGGTGACCGTTTCCGCCCTACGGGGGCCTGGGCCAGCTCTGGGAGCCTTGGAGCACCTGGCGGTGACGACCAGTAGGACGAACGTTGCTGTTGGGCTCGTCTGACAATATTCCGTCTCTTCTCGCTGCCCTAATTCTAAAAACCCTGAAAAGGTCGTCTGTGCTCCCGTGGGCCACATGGGTCAATGCTGGGACAGCGAACGGCGTGACTAACACACCCTGGCTGGAAAGGCTTGGGGCAGGGGCAGGAGGCAGCCGGCTGAGAGGAACGCAGACCAGGGCCGGCGGGGACGCTGGGCCAGAGCGGGCTGCGCGGGGCTTCTGTGCACAGCGAGCTCCTCCCGCGGCCAGTGGGCCCCAGGTTTTGGGGGAAGGGGCGTGGACAGGTCACATGAGCTTGCAGATAAGGGCGAAGTCTGGCCCACTTTCCCTCCGCTCTGTACAACAGGGTGACACGGACGAGCTTGGTGGCAACCACAGCCACAGTCTGAGTGTGGCCCAGCAGCCACGTGTTGGAACAGGTTCTGTGAGGCCACTCTGTCAAGGTCACCGGACTGGTGATAGTGGAGCTGGGATGTGCACGCACTGACCCTGCCACGGAGCCCATGATGGCTCTGACACACTGAAGATGCTGCTGGGGCCGAGGCCACCAGCGTGCTGTCCCGTGGCCTCCGTGTCCAAAGGCGGGCCTCGACTCCATCTGGGGAGCTTGTCAATTAGGAAAAAGGACAAATAATGCAGCTCTTGTGGAAGGAATTTTTGGAAACGGCCATCTTCAATATAAACTTTTGAAAAGCCAAAAGGGTGACAATCTGAATTTCGTAAAAATATTTTTTGTAAAAAAAAGTTTTACCTTTCCATAAAAATAAGCTTTTTGTGTAGTGAAGCCTTCTGATGTGGGTTTTACTGTGGTTTGCAATTTAAGACAGTTTATCAAGAAGTAATAAAAAGGGGCGCCTGGGTGGCTTAGCGAGTTAAAGCCTCTGCCTTCAGCTCAGGTCATGATCTCAGGGTCCTGGGATCGAGCCCCACATCAGGCTCTCCGCTCAGCGGGGAGCCTGCTTCCCTTCCTCTCTCTCTGCCTGCCTCTGCCTACTTGTGATCTCTGTCAGGTAAATAAATAAAATCTTAAAAAAAAAATCACAAACAAATGTATAAAAATGAGTAACAGGGGGCACCTGGGTGTCTCAGTGGGTTAAGTCTCCGCCTTCAGCTCAGGTCATGATCCCAGGGTCCTGGGATCGAGCCCCACATTGGGTTCTCTGCTCAGCAGGGAGCCTGCTTCCCTCTCTCTCTGCCTGCATCTCTGCCTACTTGTGATCTCTGTCTGTCAAATAAATAAATAAACTTTAGAAAAAAAAAAAGCTCAATGATAATCCCATAGTTGATCATTAAAAAAAAAAAAAATGAGTAACAGACAAGAAGGATTCCCATGGCAACTTACCAAAATACTCGTTTAAGAAAGCAAGGGAGGCCACGTAGCAGCCCAGGCTGAGGACCTCGGCCACCACCATCAGCCAGTGCCACGTCCTGACGGTCAGGGCCACCATGAGCAGCTCGGTGAGGATGAGGGCCGTGAAGGAGATGGCCACCACGTGCACAAACTCTGACTCGAACAGGAGCAGAGCCCCGTACATGAGGATGCCGCCTGCAACACACAAGCACGGGGACCCGTGGTTGTCAGAGGGCGGGGACCTGGCACCGCCTGCAGCACAGGAGCACGGGGACCTGCCGCTGCAGAGGGCGGGACCCGGCACCGCACCAGCCAACATGCATCACACTCGGAAATGCAGGATCACACATACCCCCCACTGTGTGTGGACAAACGATTTATTTAAACTCTGGATTATGAATAAAAGAAGACGTGGCACCAAAGAGAGGCTTAGGAACTTTTTAGTACTTGGAGGAAAGACCAGGCCGTCTTCACTCAGCATAACTGTGTTTTCGATGTGATCTATCTCATTGGCTAATTCACCTTTAGCGACCTCTCATTTATCTGGAACACTCGCCAGACGGCTACTGACTTCTGTTTACCTAAGTGACGTTTCTCACGGTCTGGACATCACTCCGTGAACGGAAAGCACTTGGTGGGACATGATGTGGTACATGGTTGGTAAAATGTCTCTAGATTAACGTTTAATTAAAAACGTGCATCAGTAACCAGCCACCCGTTACGCTGCACCGTGAAGGGCCCGGCCGGCCGGCTGCTAGAGCACCGGTTCCCGGGGCAAACACTGTGGTGTTCAGCATCGACAAAACTCGAAGCCCCTGCACTTCAGCCGAGCGGGGGAAATGCCACCGCTGGCAGGTGACAAGAAACCCTCCATCCGGCCCGCCTTACCTTGGTAAACACTGACCAACACCCAGACGAGGAAGGTCTTGAAGGACAAGGATCTTCCCTAGGGTAAACAGTGGAGTAGCTTAGTTAGCAGAGTGGGACAACACGCGTGACTCACAGGTTTCCAAACAGCTGGTTACGAGTACCTTCTAAAAGACCCCCAGGCCCCAAGCCCACGAACTGGCCCAAGACTTGCCTTCCTGCCTGTGCGCCGTGTGCACCCCCACTTGTGCTCTGCTGACCTTTAGGGCACAGCCACGAGCTCCCCGGCTCCTGGCGCGCGATGCACATCAGCGAACGCTGGAAGGCACCGGGGCAGAGACTCTGTCGTGGGAACGACTCCCTTCACGTCGTTATTTCTCGGGAACAAACACTCCTGTGTTTACCCCGTAGCTTCTCCAGGTGAGAAAGGACGGTCTCTCTCAGCTGCGGCCGGGGTTCGCCAGCCCGCAGACCCCTTCTGGAGACGCCACGTCGGTCTGTCCGTGAGGGACACACAGAGTGTCTTTCAGGCAACAGCCTTCACTTTCACAACCGCGACGGGGCCGCGGGACGTGTCCGTGATGGAAGAACTCGGCCTGCGTTCCCTCCGCACCCAAGAGGGAGACACGCCGTCCGCCAGCCGCACTGGCCCGCTGGTGCTCGGGGCTGGTCCACGGCAGTGCTCGTCAGGTGGGGCCGGGGCATGATGGGCGCCAGACCCACGTGGTCACACCTGGCATCAACCCTGCCGTGTGGTGCAGTGTCTCCGTCACACGGGGCCGGCGCGGTCGCCAGTTACGCACGACGCGGTGCGAACGGTTCGAGGCCTCCCACCAGTCAGCGCTGCGGGTGAGCTGTGCTGGGTCGCGGACAGGTGACCCTCGACATGGGTTTGAGCTGTGCGGTCTGCTAATGTGCATTTTTTAAAATAAATATGGTATTTTAATATTTTAAATTTTAATAAATATGGTACCGTGAATGTATATGTTTTTCCTTGTGATTTTCTTAACTTTCCCCTCCGGCTGCTTCATGGTAAGAACACCGCACAGAGCACTTGTAACGCAGGCCGCGTTTCCTGGGGTGGGTGAGGCTTCCGGTCACCAAGAGGCCGCTAGTCCCTGGGTGTTTGCGGAGTCAAAAGTGATATGCAGATGTCTGTGCAGGGGTGGGTGTCCCGACCCCGCAGTGTTCAAGGGTCAGCGGCAAATGACCAGAGTCCGAAGTTCTGCCCGGGACCTGGGGCCTCAGAGGCACGTCAGAAAGTACCGCCAAGGAGGGACGAGCCATTGCGCAACAGATGCCCTGGGGCGCCTGCCACAGTGACCTGCAGAGCGTGTGAGATCTGAGCCACGCCCACCTAGACTTGAGTGACGACTTTTCAAAAGGGACACAGGCCACAAGGCAGGTGCGGCCACTCCACCACCTTCCTGGGAAATACAGGCTCAGACCTAACAGGTGTCCCTGCGAGTGGTGCTGGATTTCAAAAGGGCGGGAGGTCTCGGGGCGACAGGTGCGCATCCCCGTGCATGGGTGCCAAACGTGTTGCTCGCCTGGACACCAACAGGCGTTTGGTCTTTGATAAAACTCACACAATTAGGAATGTGGCTAATCTTATTTGAATATTTTAAAAGAGAATTTAATTTTTTGATATAAACATGAAAGGTTTCCTCTGCAGCTAGATTTGCTGACATCTCTGCACTATTTTCTGTGATATAACCAGCAGTTTACACAGTGAAAGGTACAGAGGGGCTGTTTGCTCTCCTGCATCAGGAGCTGCGAACTTCCCCACGGGGCCTGTGAAAGTCAGCAGAACCCTGTGCACGCAGGTCAAAGCTCTGTATCCAAGCAGACCACAGGTTAGTAAGGCAGAACACTACAGAATGGGCACAAGAGCTGTCAATAAAATGACTGAGACGTGATGGGAACTGTGCATAGACCACGAGCTCCTGGATGTGATGCTTCTCAGGGCCCCAGACCTCAGCTTGGACAGACGCAGTGAGGGGCTCACTGCACCTGGTGGCACAGATATGCACGAGCACTGGCCACTGATGGCAGACCCAGCCACGCGTGCAGGGGCTCTCCTGGGCTCATACGCCTCTCCTCCTGTGTTAGCGGAGGAAGAACTGCCTGTCTCCGGATGCGGAAACTCCCCTGGCAGGAGCTCTGTCCCGAATCTGCACAGACACGGCTCAGGGTCTGGCCGGCCCGGGTCGGAGTCCTGCTCGGGCTCAGCCTCAGTGAGTGGTCTCGTCCTCCGTGAACAGAAGTGATAACAACACATACTCGTGTGGATAAAATAAGCAAAAAGCCAGAAACCTAGAGAATGTTCCGTATTTTAGGGTTAGATCTTAGAGATCCAAAAGCACATTTCTATTACGTACCAACCAAACTGTAATAATGAAATCAAGCAAATCTTGGGAAAGGTTAATCCCTCCGCAGGTCGTGCGAACAACTCACTAATCTACCTTGGTCTGAGACACGTGGGGCACAAGTGGCCGCACGTGTCGGTACGGCTGCCTCCACGGCCCCTCCATCCCCGACTCCGACAACCCCGACCCCAGGCCACTGCCCACCCGTCATCTGGGCCCAAAGCTCCGCATTTCCCAGGGTGCCAGGCAAACGGAATCATACGAGCTTCTGAGTCGGGCTTCTTTTGTGTAGCAAAATGCATTTAAGATTCCCCCGTGTGGCTGGACACTGGGCGGTGTGGCTGCGGTGACTGGCAGCCCTGGCCTAGCGGCCACCATTTCCTTACAGGATTCTGTGTGCCACGAGTTTTCACTTCTCTTGGGTAAATGCTGGGTCATGTGCTCAGTGTATTTAACTTCACCAGAACTGCTGAACGGTGCCCCGGGTGGCCATGCCACACCGTGTGCCCGTCAGTGGGGAGCGGGCATGTGGTGCTGCCACGCGCGAACCCCGCCTTCCCGTGGTCCCCACCCGCCGCCCCCGCCTGAGACATGGCGGAGAGCACAGCGTCCCCAGACGCTCACTGACCACGTGCGCATCGTGACCTGTGTGGTGCTGTCCCTCAGGGCTCTTCCCGTTTCAGTCATGGGGTCGCGTCCTTCCTGAGTTGTGAGGTTCTTTGTACTTTCTGGATACAAGGCCTCTGTCGGGAGCGTGATCTGCCAGGACTTCCGACGAGGATCTTGCTCTTCACTTGCTCGGCGGTGCCACCCCCAGAGCAAAAGTCTTGGATTATGATAAAGTCCAGCCTGGCAACGCTCCCCTTTCTGAATCATGCGTCAGAGCCGCATCTAAATAGGCCTGCCCCAAGGTCACGCACGCGTTCTTCTGCGTTTTATTCCACAAGGCGAACAGCCGTACGTTTTATGTCGGGTCTAGGACTCATTCCGGGGGAGCCTCCCCAAAACTGTGAGGGTGGCTGGAGGCTCCCTTCTGTGGGCGGCTCTGGTGGCATTTGCTTCCCTTTCGCGCTTGTCAAAGATCTGCTTTGACACCTGCGGCGCCTGCCCTGGGCTCTCTGTCGACCCCACTGGTCCAGGAGTCTGTCCTCCGCCGAGAATGCCTTGTCTTGGGTAGAGCGAGTCTTCCCAACTTGTTCCTCTCTTCAAAAACGGTCTTGCTAATTCCAGTTCCTCTGCCTTTCCATGTAAATTTTGGAATCTGGCAGCTGTCGGGCACATGGAGTTTTCTGGTCACATTCTTTTGCACCTTTCAAAGTCCCTCTCAACGGTGTCCCACGGCGCACATATCCGGCACACAGTTTGTTAAACCGACTTTGCTGCTCTATTGCCAAGGCTGTTCAAAACCATTTTCAGACCTCAACGGTTCACTGCTGGGTTCACTGCTGGCACACAGAATCAGAAAGGAGAAGAGAGATTTTTTTCCTTGAATCCTACCACCTTGCCAAACTTACTAGTCCAGAATTCTTGGGGCTTTTCCACAGAGATGATTAAGTCATCTGCAAACAGGTCCTCCCCTAATTTCTGTCTTTCACTTCTTTTTCGTGCCTTATCACTGTTATTTCTAAAATTATATTAAGAATACAAATACACACCCAAGCTAAAACCATTCGAGAATATTCAACGGCAAGTAAAAACACAGTGAAGTGACCCCAACAGCGTGTGTCGGACGGCGTCAAGGATCCTGGTGACAGACCGCAGGACGCCACGCACTCAATTCTCCTCACAACTCCCTCCGCTGTCACCCACGCCCCCCGCAGTTCGAGGTTACCCTCGTGAGCACACAACAGCGTGCTGCTCGTGGAACCGCAGCTGGAAGTCGGAGATATCAGGACCAGGAGGGCCGGCTCAGGTGAGCGTGGGTGACCCTGGATCTCAGGATCGCATGGCCTTTCTCGAAGGGCCACAGACTGGGGTAAACAGAGTCATCTGTGCCGTTGGGAGGGGGTGGGCACACAGGGTCCCTGTCTCACTGGCAGCATCAGAAAATTGCGAGGGGCTATTCATCGTGAGTGACGTGCGAGCATTCGAAGAAGAATCTGACCTTTAAAAGAGGAACAGCAGAAACGGTCAGAGACGTGTCACTTTCTGCAAGGGTGAAGCGACAGGGCTTCAGGAAGGGGAGGGGAGGGGAATGCTGCTTCTTCGCCAGACAGCTCGCGGAGCCACTACTGAGCAGAGCATGGACTCCAGGCTGGGCTCAGGCTCTCCAGAGAGAGCTGGGAGCAAACATCTGTGTTCCGGACTGGCCGAGCCCGATAGAGGATGTGAGTCAGATCTGTAAGGCCTGGGCTCTGACTCACATCTCAGAAAAAAAAGTCTATCAAATAAGTATGAAAAGCGGTATTTTCTTTCAAAGCATGGTACTTTCCCCTCTGTTCTGCTCGGGATACGTACGCTGCTTCCCGATTCCTCTGAAGGTCTGTTGGGAATGTGCTGCGACCCTGACCTTCTGCTCAGAACAGGCTGGACGCAGCCCTGCCTGCAGCCCGTTTCGTGCTGCTGCTTGTCATGTCATTCACCCTGAATTTACTTTTTCTTTCCAGACTGAGCGTGGGCTTTCTGGGCAGAGTGACGTCTTGCTGGCACCTCTAGCAGCCGCAGAGCCAGCGTGTCCTACATGGACAGGCCAGGCGGACGGGCCTCCCGCGTCACCGCCAAGTGTCAGAAGTAACGGAAAGCTTCTAAATCTCTGCTTCAGTAAGAAAACATAACTAAATTGTATCGAGTTCGGTGGTTAAGTACTTGAGCGCCACTTTGTTTTCGAAGGATTTGAAGTGGATCAGATTTTGAACAAAGTGTTAGAAACACAAGAGGGATGGATTTTGGATCTTGAGGAAAAGGAGCCTTTTCTTCAAGAACAATCACGAGCAGCTGAACTCCTGTCCCAGTCACGGAGGAACGGTGTCCGGGCTTGAGCGCACCGAGATGCTCCCAAGGAGCCGCCACAAAGATGGGATCTCCCGCTCGGTCAGCTGAACTCTCCCTCCTGACACACTTGCGCTTTCTGTGTCCCCTCATGGGGACGTCTGCGATTCATGGCTACCTGGGACCCTGTGGAGGTATTCTTGCCCCCAGAGCAACGGAGGTGCTGATGGCCGGACTTCTGAGACAGGGACTGTCAGGCCTCCGGCAGTGGGTGCTCACCCCACGTCCCACCGACAGGACTGCTCCGACGCTGACCGCCTGGTGATGGTGCCCGGCTGACCCGCAGTGACCGTGAGCAGCGGAGACACTGGCCACCGATGATTCTAGGAACTCATCTGGTTTTGTTTGTATGTGAAGAGCTGGTTTCCCCCTTACATCTGTGAGGCAGCATTTCAGCGAACACTTCTGGAGTTTACGGAAATAAGGAAACACATAATCTACTAAAATTATAATTCCTCATAAAAGCTTCCTATAGTTTTTAGGTCTTTGATCCTGTTCTGTTTTACTGCATGATAATGGTCTCACCATTTTAGAACACTAAACCAAAAAGTTTTCCTTTTACTTGTAATATTCACACTATTCTCATCAGGATACTAATGCTATATACATACACATTTGGAAATACGTCTTATACGTGCATTTCATCATGGAGTCACACACGGTTATCGAACAGGGGCTGACATCGTATTTTACACTGTGCTACTCAATAGCTTTCTTTCCGTCCTCACTGTAAAAGCCACGTGAGCACGTCATATGTTTTCCAAGAACCTTTTTTAAGTCTCAATTCCTTCCCGCTCTTGTAACACCATGAAGCCTGACGATCAATGTGGCTTGGGCAGGCACAGGACGCGGTTCTGAGTGGTGTGGGTGGTTCTGGTTCTTTCTCCGCACCGCTAGGGTTTTAAAGATCCGAGTCAGTAATTTCAGGTTATCATTTATGAACCCAGATTTGATTGGGGGTGAGTGGGTTTTGTTCTCAGTGCTGCTTCAGGAAAACTCCAAAGGCACCATGGCTCGTCCTTGGAGGACTGGGGGTGTCCCGTGGAGCTTGTCTTCCACGCTAGAGAAAGAGGGTTTCGTGAAGAAGTGTGGCCAGCTTGACGCTTCCTTCAGGAACGCCTGCATCTGGACGTAGCTCTGCGCCAGAGAAAGGGGTCTTTGGCAGGTTCAGGGGGCACAAGTTCCCCAGCAGCATCCCTGTTACCTCAGCCCTGGGTCCCAGTGACAGACTCTCCACCTTTCCTCAGACATGATGCTGAATGCACGGCGGAGGGAGGCTTGGGCAGGCACAGGACTCCCAGCCGGCGACTCTGAGTTCAAAGTGCTGGGATGCTGCCATGGTGGACAGAAGCCCGTCCCGCCCCAGGGGACGCCACTGTCAGCAAGTGTCCCTCACCGGGCACTCGTCTGCCACAAGGCGAGCCCAGTCTCCACTGGTTCAAACACGGTTGAGCACTTTTAAAATTGCAGTTGTGGTACGACATCAGAGCTTTACTGCAAACATTCGAGAAAACAATTGTTTCCCCTTTTTAAAGTTGAACTCAAAAGGAACACGCCAAAAACAGCTGGTCGTAAAAACCGTCTGGCAGCTGCTTCACGACGGGCGCTTCTCCTCCCAACACCAGCAGCGGGTCTGCTGGTCCCCGGCCCCGCGCCTGTACCTTGGTGAGGTCCTTGTAGAGCTCCGGGTACAGCATGGCCATCTCCGGCTTCACATCCTGGTCCAGCACCAGCGAGAACACCGGGAACATGGTATAGAGAGTCGCGTACCTGCAACCGAGACGGCGGTCAGCGGGGGCACGCGCCACGACCGACACACCTGTCCTCAGAGGCCGGAACCCGACACGCGGCTGCAAACTCAGATTCGACCCCAGTGCTCAGCGTGCGGCGTGGGAACCCCACCTGGGAGCCACAAGCGCTCACAGGAACCCACTTTCTTAGCGACACTTTCTATGTTGAGGTCACTGTGGACCCACAGGCGGGGAACGAAGCGAGCCCAGGGGCCCTTCCCCCAGTTCACCCCGCACACGCCTGCAGCCCCATCTCGCCACCACCATGCCTGGGACCCCCGATGCCCGAACCCTCCCGCCGCCTCCGTAAGTCCCATAAGTCCCCTGGCGCGGCTACACGCGTGCCTTCCCACCCAGACCGGCTCCCAGGACGCCGCTCCGGGTGCTGTGGCAGCTGCGCTCGCCCCTGCTGGCCACCGGCCAGCACTCGCCAAGGGCCGTGCCCCCTCCGACCTGCTTGCTCACTCAAGGGCATCGGGGGCACTCGCGGCTTTGGTTCTCACGGGGCACAGCTGTGAACGCTCACCGCACGGGTGTTTCGTGAGTTTCCATTCATTCTAACAGGGGGGCCACCTGGGGTCATTAGCCCAAGGGTCTCACTGCGGAGAAATACGGACTGTGCCGGCCAGCCGGGCGCGTGCGGGGCCCCTGCTTCTCCGCACCCCCCACCCATCTCTCTGACGGCTACTGACGGGGAACACCTGTGCGGGTGCTCACAAGCGAACTACAAGCTCTGGGTCAAGCGTCTGCCCGAGCCGTCTGTCTGCAAGCCGATGGCTCTCTTCCTGCTGGAACATGAGTGCCCAGATGTGTGGTGGCGAGCGTGTGCCCGTCGTTCCTGAAGGAAGAGCTCGCCGCAGGTGGCCGTCTCGGTCCGCGCTGCTCCCTCCTGCCAGGCCCTGGTGAGGACCCTGTTGTCCCTGGGGCCACTCCTCCCCTGCTCCTTGTCTTCATGGTTTGTCCTCTGTCTTCCCGAGTCTTTGTGTGACATGTTTCGGTGTGGATGTCTCTGCACTCACCCCTTTGGGAAATTGTCAGCCATTCTCTCTTCTCTAGCCCAGCACCCCGTCCTCCCTCCGGAGCCCCAGGGACATGAAGCTGCGGCCCCTGAGGCTCTGCTGGTCTCTGGGCTCTCAGGGTGCTCCCAGGGGTGCCGTCCCGCGTCCCGCCCTTGGTGGGCCTCCGCTCTGCTGTGGCCTGTGCTGGGCTTGGCGGTCAGTTTCCATCGGGTTCTGCTAGTTCCTATTTCCAGGTGGACGTGTTTCATCCTCCTCTCTGTTCTGACTGCTCCCGCTGCTCATTAGAGTACATCTTCACGGCGGCTTCGGCTTCTGTGTCACACAACCCCAACACCTCTGGCATCTCAGGGCCGTCGTCTATTGTCTTCTTGATCACTTGGAGTTCTTCCTGGTTGTCGGCGGAGCAGGTGACTGTCTACTGAAACTTGACATCTGGGTGCCACATAGAACACTGGCTCTCCTGGTGCTGCTCTGGTGGGAAGGGGGTGCAGCTGTCCTCCCCCAGGCTGGGGACAAGTCTAGGTTCCTCCCTGTGTGACTCCCAACGCGGCTGCTTGTTATCGCTGGGTGTGTGTGTGGGGTCTTGGCTCTGCACTTTGCAGGGAGGTTGGGGGGGGTGTTTCTGTGGCGTTGGCGGGAGCAGAGTAGCTGCCGTCTGAGCACGGTGTGTCCGGCAGGCCAGAGCACACGCGTATTCCACCTGGGACACCCGCAGGAGCTTGGCTGTGCTCAGAAGTGCACCTGCACCGTCTTTCCTGAAGCAGGACTGGGTTTCTTCTAAATGACATGTGCACCTGGGACAAAGCCCAGAAGGTTCCCAGCAGCCTGTCCTCGAACGGGCTTCTACGGTCACTGGTCCAGGTGGCGCTGTCCCATCCAGGGCCGTGGGTCACAAAGGGCACACCGTGTCAGGGAGGGCATTTTGGCCTGCCTCCTATCGCTGCGTGCCCGTGGAGGCCACCGGGGGCCGAAAACCACGTGCTTCGGAGCGGTCCGTCCTGCATGAGGTTAAACAGGTTCAAGACCAGAACTTTCTCCAGATCTGTTGTTTCTTTTTTAAGGTTTTTTATTTATTCGACCGGGAACGAGAGAGCACGAGCAGGGGGAGCAGCAGCAGAAGGAGAAGCAGGCTCCCCGCCGAACAGGGAGCCCAACGTGGGGCTCAATCCCAGGACCCCGGGACCATGACCTGAGCCGGAGGCAGATGTTTCACTGACTGAGTCACCCAGGCGTCCCCTTTCTTCCAAATTTTTAACTTTGTCAATCTTCTCAGAACTCCCATTCACTTAGAATGTGGAGGCTGAAAGCACCGGAGAGTCCGGCAGAGCCCGGCTGATGGGCACAAGGCAGGTGACCCCCTCCAGCACTGGCAGACGCAGCCAGTCTCACGAGCGGCGGCCAGCCATCACACGAGCGAGCCCCGCAGCCAGCTGAGGGCGGCCTGTCCCCGAGGATGATGCTGAGAACGTGCTGCGCTGGCAGATGACAGGCAAAGAAGGGCTTTGGTGCAACAAGGTGGGACAGGTTCTTGACCCGGCGTCTCGTAGAGACGTCCCCTTGCTGACCTGCGCGGTGAGCCTCTCAGAGGTGCTGTGACACACAGGGTTCCCCAGGACTCGGCCAAGGAGTACTTCCTGGAGGGGAGGCCACAGTGTGTGGCTGGACCGTGGCGGGAGCACCCACGCTGCCTCACCCGTGTCAGCGGCCCCTCCGAGCTGACGCGATGGAGGAGGTGGACACCTGCAGCATGAGGGGGGCCGTCTGCGACCCTGCAGGCTCCAGGGCCAGAGGCTCCATCTCAGGACGTGACTCCCGTCTCGTCTTTCGTAAAAGCATCGCTTTCCTTCCCAGCCACGTCTGACGGTTGTTTTCTAGGTGAGGACAACACTGATTTTACAGTTTCCTGTTGAAGAAGTTTCACATAAAAAGCTCTCTCCTCCACTCCCACCAAATTCGGCGTATTGATGCTTAAGAAAATTACGGCTGCCTCAGGTGACGGATGTGCAGAAAAACCCCGAATGAAGCCAACGCAGACAGGAGCTTCGAAAGCACTCAGGGCTCCTGCTGACAAGGGAAGGATCCAGTCGGGCCTGCGGCCGCAGCTTCACTGGCCTGGGCTCTGCTGTCTAAGGAGGAGTCACCACTGTCCCCCAAATTTTCCTCTGAGGGTTTCAAGTCCATAGCTTTAAAAGGTGAAAGGAAGTGGGGATGGTCATGTGTTTCTCTGGCCACCACGGAAGCCGTGCGCCAGGCAGACTCCAGACGCGGCAAGGTCCTGAGTCACCCCACGCTCTCTGAAGGCCCTTCACGGGAGGGGCACTGTGAAGACCAAGGTGACAGGAAACAGTAAAGCGTGGCTGGAGCTGTTGGCGCCCTCACGGTCTCCCCTAGGTCGGTGCTAGAGCCACTGGAGAGTTGGCGGCCACGCGGAACAGCGCCGGGCACCCTGGACGCCAGAGCCACAGCCATGATGGGAGTCCCCCCGCCCAGGCGCGGTCCATCGGGAGCTCAGGCTGAAACGCAGAGCTGGCGCTGTGGCCTGCAGGAAGGTGCGGGTCTGGCTCCCTGGGGGAGGTCCACCGAGGTGAGGGGAAGAGCCCCCGGCCAAGGAGACAGCTGGTGAGAAGGTGCAGTGCCCGGGGAAAGGGCGGGCCGTCACGCCAGCTGGCACGTGCACGTGGTATACTCAGGGCAGGCCCGGCATGGCGTGGGGAGAGCAGCCCAGGCTCTCTGGTGGACGAAGCCTAAGGAGCACCAGGAAGCAGCTGCCATCAGCTCTGCCCTGCGATGCCGGCGACTCGTGGCCCCAATGTGTTTGGCAGAGCCCGACATGCCCCGAAAATGCGCCCAGTCTCTTTCAAATTATCAGGGACCTTGGGGTTCGGGGAGCTGTCCGATGAGACGCGTTCAGGAAGTAGAGTACTTCGAACACCTCCTCGGGGCAGAAGAGCTCGTGTGCCTGTTCTCCGCAGTCCTGGAAAGCAGCTAAATGCTGCGGAAAGGCCAGTCTGAGGCCAGCCCCAGGAGGTCCTCCCAGCAGCCCTGTGGCCTCCAGCACACTCCCAGTCTCCCTGTGCAACTCCTTCTTCGCCCTTGACATGGCAGTGTGGGGTGCCCGTTCCCTATGATGCCATGCGGAGGGGGTCAGCGCTCTGAACCGTCAGGGAGCACTGAGGTGACCTGCTCCTGCCTTCCGAGTGCGAACGCGTATGGGGAATGCATGGGCCGTGGGGGTGTTGGGTTCCGCAGGGCCGGTACGGGGGCGTCGGGAGGCACCATGTGCACTTCACTGCCACAGTGGTTTTACGTCCTGGCGGAAGTCCGAGGGGTGAGGGGAAGAGCAGCTCTGAACTCATGCATTGTTAGTGGAACAGTGGCGGCTACAACTGCACACACAGGGCAGTCTCCGACCTACCCTCCCCGGCTGCCGAGTGGGGACCTTGAAGAGAGCTCGTTACCACTGGGGAGATGGCCGGTGTGTGCTCGGGTGTGTCGTGTCCCGTCCCAGCACCCCGTGCCTGCGCGTCTGCTGCTGAGTGGTCACTGGTCACGACCCGGGCACACCCCCCGAGTCCCAGCCTCCCGGGTCCCAGCCTGCAAAGGGGCTGCCACGGCGCCTGGGCGTCCCCCAGGGACACACACGTTCTCCAGACCAAGCAGCAGCAGATGGCGAGGGGCCCAGCCCTGATGCGTTTCTTACTCTCAACACCGACCAAGTGCGGTGACTCAGACACACTCTGGCCGTGGTTCGACGCCGGGAAGTCCTCCCCGAACGAAGCTGGGCAGGTGTGGACAGGTGTGTGCCGGCCGCCCCACTTACCCCACCATGAGGAATCCTTGGTACAGAGGCACAGACGCGAAGTAGAAGACAGAGGAGAACACGGCCTTTGGGAGAGGAGAGCACTGGTCAGGCCCACACTTGCCCTCCCGGCGGCCCCCCCGCCCCAGCGCCGGGCCCCGCGCACCTGCATCGTGGAGATGATGAGGCCCCGGTGCATGACGAACTGGCCGAGCGCGGCCGAGCGCTTGTAGCTGCTGCGCCCGTGCACCATGAGCAGCCGGCCGACGTGCCTGAACTGCGTGATGGAGAAGTCCGCGGCCAGGGAGGCCTGCCTGCCCTCCTGGAACGAGCAAGTGCCTTCCTGAAACCCGGCGCACGAGGAGCAGGCGCCCCCAGAAGGGACCTGCAGAACTCAGCCTCCGCCTGCTGGAGCGGGCGCCGTCCCTATGACCTCGGAGGGGACGGGCTGACAGGGTGTGTCTGGCAGCCGCAGGCAGCTCTGCGGGACCCCCTCGGCAGGACAGAACTGAGGCAGAGAGCTGAATGTGGCACCTGCCTCCAAGACTGCCTTGGGGTCCCGGAAACAGCCGCTGGCTGCAGGGGGAGCGCGAGGCAGGTGAGGGGGGAGCTGTCAAGGCTGCTACTGGACACCGTAGGGCACCAGGAGGCACAGTGGCCGAGGGGGAGAGACTGGAATCAGGCTCACTTCCACACAAGACAAACCGCAACCACAGCTCACAGCTGGGTGGGGACACAGACGTGCAAACGTGAGCGAGATGCTACCGGCGCCAGGACAGCAAGAAGGGTTTGCAGGGGGCTGGCGGCACCTGGGCTGAGCCTGGCAGGGAGGGGACAGCAGGACGCTGGTCTCAGGCCTCCCTAAGAATAGCAAGGATGTGGGGACATGGGGGGCTTGGCGCTGGTGGCCCCTGCTTCCTACCTGCACTTCTTAAGGGTCTGATGGGGCAGCTGGTCGGCCTGTGACCCGAGTGTGTGGCTCAGGGCCGGCGGGAAGCACACGGATGCCACGGCCACCAAAGGGCACACGTACCTTCCCCTCGACGCCAATGCCGCAGTCCGCCATCTGGATCATGCTCACGTCATTCCCTCCGTCACCTGGCCGCGCGGAAGTGGGAACGACACACACATGGAAGCCCAACCCGGTCTCTCTTCCGCCAGGAGAGACGGTCTCCGAACACCCGGCTCTACCCGCTGCTCCACGACACACCGAGCCGCGGTGGCTCTCAAGACCCGTCTCTCCCGGCGCGCCCGCTCCCGGGCCAGGCACTCACCGATGGCACAGGTGCGTCTCCCCGTGTGCTGCTGCAGCAGCTTCACCACGTGGGCTTTCTGCGTGGGCGAGCAGCGGCAGCACACCACGGCCGGGCACTGGCAGGCCAGCTCCACCAGCTCGTGCTCGTAGAACTTGAGGCAGACCTGGGGAACAGAGCCCCGTGAGCCCGGCCGCCCACCACGGCCCGTGGGGCGCGAGAGCAAACGCGGGGGAGACGCGACAGCCTCGTGCCAACGCGCTGCCCGCGCCCTCCATCCCAGCTCTTGGCTACCCCGCCTGGCTGGGGAACCAGAGCTCACAGGGACGCAGAGGCGGCAGGGGTGAGGAGGGAGGAGAGACCAGTGTGGAGGCCCCTGAGCAAGGAGCGGGGCGCCCGCACAGACAACCGTCCGTGTGCACGGGCAGCGTGTGGTGGGCGGGGTGCAGGCGGGGACCCCGCGTGCCACCACGGACCAGTGCGGCTCCGCATGGGGCTGGCGAGTGCCGCCTCGCCTGCGTGACTGAGGTGGGGGGTCCCACCACGGAAAGCCTCCGCTTCGTCTCTCTTTTTGGGTGATCTCAGCCCCACCTCTGCTAACTGAGATCTTTTTCTCATCTTTAATACAAAATACTTCGTTTTCATCCTGAATCTTCAACTTTGTCAGCAAAATAAAAACCCCCAAAGTCGCCTTAGACCGTGGGGCCCCTGCCGTGCGGGACGTCCCGTCAGAGATCTGGGTCGAGACCTCCTGGCACCAGCCAGCACTGACAGTCGGCGCACCTGCAGGGGACGGGGGCCGTGTGTCCTAGGACAGCTGGTGCGCCCGCGCCTGGTCTGGACGGACGCTCCCCCGACCACACAGGGCCCCTCCGGGGCTGCGGACACTCCTCCCTGGGACCAGGACCAGGACAGCGAAGGGCTGCGTGCCCGGGCACCGGCAGCCACCTCCATCTTCTCTTCTCTTGCTCTCTGGTGGCCAGCAACTTGAGGCCACCTGTCCAACCCCCTGGGACCTCACGGCCCCGTCCCTGCAGGATGTGCTCACACCGGCTGGATCTCCCTCACTATGCCATGTTCCCTTTGCTCCGGCTTTCGTGCTCACGTTATGTCACCCCAACGGCCTACGCGCACGTCCTGCTCACCACCTGCGCCATCTGCAGGGCATGGCGCACTAGGGAACAAAGCGACTGCCGGGGTCGTCTTCAAAACACAAAGCCACTGCTCCCAGCCAACAGCTTTGCCCTCACTTAAATTCAAGTCAGTTCAGAAACTTCGTTCATAAGACAGGAGAAACACCCACAAGGTCTGGTTTAGAGCCACACCCTCGGATCGATTACAAACATCTCCTTCGACAGGCAGACCTGTGCACCCAGCGTGCGTCTTGGTCGGCCACCCTGCCAAGAAGCCGGGTCACCCACGGCGGCCCGTGAAAGACACACATGGGCGTGTGCAGCGGACGGAGGCCAATGCCTCCCAGCCGACCCCCAGAGGGAGCAGAGTGCCTGGGAGCCACGGCCAGACGCCCCGCACCGAGGGCCGAGGAGAGGCCTCACGCACTTGCTCCCCGAAACCGGGGTGGTGCGCCCCGTCCCGACAGTAGGCACTTGGCAGGTGAAGAAGCGGGGACAGAGCGTACTACCGAGATAGATGATGGACAGAGGCATCAAAGACCCAGACCCAGAAACAGAAGACCGTGCCTTTGGGGAGCAGGCGCCGGGGAGGGAGGGCAGGCGGGAGGGCCTCCCCCATCGGGCTGCCTGTGCTGACCGACTCTGATCTCTGGTGGGGACCAAAGCAGCAAGAAAGTTTAGCTGAAAACACACACTCATAAAAGACGGGGGACAGAACTCAAGGAGCAACTTTTGCTCCTTCACAAATCACATTACAACAGCTGTGAAGAGGGATTTTCTAACAAGGCACCAGGTCTAAGGGGGCCCGAGGGGAGGACGGAGGAGCACACGTCTGGGCACTGGAAAGCCGAGGGACACGTGGTGAACGGCTCCGCAGCCGGAAAAGCCTCTGAAGCCGACAGCGGGAAAGCCGGGCTCGGGGTGAGGCCCAGCAGCCCCAGCACCGACGCCCCAGGTAGAGGGTCCAGGAAGCATCCGCCCACGGCCAGGCCCACGGAGCCACCCCGTAAGGCCGCGGGTTGCTCCAGCTTCTGCCCCCGCAGAGACAGGCTCTGCGGAGACCAGCCTCGCCTCCAGGGACACAGATGGATGGACAGACAGACAGGTGCTTGGTCGGAGACCAGCCTCACCTCAAGGGAGTCCCCAGATATGACCAGCGCACAGTCATGCTTCCGTCGAAAGGTGTTAAGCTCCAAGTGGGCCTCTTCCCGAGTGGTTACCTCCACAAAAAGAAGAAAAGCGCCCAAATTACAGAGTGATCTAAATCGGAGGCACAAACAGCCCCTCTTTATGAATCAGTGAAATCTTCAAACACATTTAAAATCAAATGGAGCTTCTCACAGGCAGTCCAGTCCTGTAACAAAAGGCTCTTGCGAATTTCTCCTACGGCACCGGGAGTAAATACCTGTTCACTTAACACCAACTGTTTTCCAATGTGTGACAGCTGCAGGCAGGACACTTACGCTGCAAAGTGCTTAGAGCCCTACAGGTACCGGAACATAAGGGGAACAGTGGTGGGCCATCAGGAGACAGGGCACAGGGGACCCAGGGGCTAACAGCAATATCGTGAGGGAGACACCCAGCTGTCCGCGGGGTGTTCCCCAGAGACACAGTGATGCTCACTGGGGTTGGGGGCGGGAGTGTCTGGCACTTTCACGGGGGGCCGTGTGCTGGGAGGGGTGACCGTCAGCACAGGGACACAGCTTGTCAGACACTTCCGCACACCCACCACCGAGCCCAGGCCGGCCACGCGGAGGCACCGAGCTCAGGCCCGGGCTTTGTGTGAACTGCCCCCTTCTGTCCCCACTGCATGATGCACAACGTTCTTCTGAAATGCTTCTGCCACGGGTTTCCACTTTCTCGGTCAGTTTAAGCAAACAAAGCATTCGAAGGATTAAAAAATCTAAAAGTAAAATCAAGTCATAATCTTGAAATATTGTTAGTTTTGGAATGAAAGCATTTCAGAAAGCACCATACTGGTTTCTGACACTCTTTCTGCGGAGATTTTTACGGGGCGTAAAAGAAATGCTGCGCTGCAGGACAGAGGCGCGAGCTTCGCGTGCTCCGAGTTAATCTCAGATGCCTCTTGAGGTAGGCAGGCGCTACTGTGGAAATTCCAGTCTGTGCAGCTGTAGCACTGAAACGTCGACAAACATTGATCTAAAGTCTTATCCGAGTCATTCATAATTTAATTGCGAAGAGTCGTCTGCAGGGCCTAATCTGCCATTCTTATGCTTTGAAATAAATGACATTTACATGTAAATCATATTGAAATCAGTTTCTGTAGGTGCGAGGGCTTCACTCAGAGCGGAGGGAGATGGACCGTGTCCCCTCGCCACCATCAATGAAGACCCGGGAGAGACCCAGGAGACGGCAGCTCAGTCTGAATTACAAACATCAGTCGTAACTAATACAGTAAAAACAGAAACTTCAGACCATTTTTACTAATTTTCTTTGAGCTAATGAAACAACATTTCATTTGAAAATGATAGATTAAAAACACATTCCTACTAATGGGTATAACTAATACAAAAATGTAATTTTTTATCAACACACACTTTGTAAATGGAGCAGAAAGTGATAGAACGTCCATTCTAAAATAGGTACTTGGTTAATAAATAAATCCAAGAGTACAACAGAAAAACACTCTGAATTTAGACTTTGTTTCACGCCTTCAAAATGCAGCTTTTTCATCCCAGGCAACGTGGGCAGCTAGAAGAAACCTATTTGCAATGTTTTTATAAAATCAGTAAGAAAATTACAATATTACAATATTTCTCTTCTTTAGTAATTATCTGCACTCAATGCTTACAAGCACCCTCTCACCAAACCAACGAGTTTTGACTGCGAGATAAAACAGTTAAAATTCCCAGTGCTTTTAGACATATACTCACTGGCCTGAAAATGTGAATGTCTTGTGTTCTAGACACCAAGTGTGAGCTTTTGGCGATGCACGTTGCGGTCTCGAGTTTATCGCCCGTTAGCATCCATATCTGGGAGGCAAGTGAAGATGGAGAACTCTTAGAAGTGTCCGTTCTCGAACACACCGCACACCCACGTTCGTAGCTCTACTGTTCACACCTGCCAAACCACAGAAGCCACCCAGTGTCCATGCAGGGAAGGACCAGGACGTGCCATGCGCGCTATGGAACAGCGCCTGGCCTTGAGAAGGGGAACATCCTGGCACCGCTAAGACATAGATGGGCCTGGAGGATGCTGAGCTCAGTGAAGGGCACTGGCCCCACCCGGGCAAAGGTTGTGGGGCTGCAGCGGGCGGAGGGCCATCGGGGAGTCGCACCACAGAGACAGAAGCCAGATGGTGGGCGCCAGGGCCAGGGGAGCACAGGGGAGCTTGTGTTTTCATGGGGACCGAGGTTTGGAGTTACATGTTCTGGAGAAAGGCAGTAGGGACGGCCGCACGGTGGTGGAAATTACTATGTGACGATGAGCTGTGCACTTAAAGATGCTTCAGATGACAAATGACAAATGCTACGTTATGTACATGTTGCCACCATCCAAGTCTCTGTCGACTTAGCGAAAACAAGTCGGACCTAAGTGACGTTAGACGGAGCAGCTGAGAAGTGGAGCCACACGAACGACGGGGCTTTAGGAACCTCAGCCTGAGGCTACCGAGACGCCTGTATACACCCAAGGGCAAGGCTCCCAGAGCCCCATGCACTGCACCAGCGGGCCCAGAAGACACCACGTGGTCACAGGCTTACAGAGCGAGGGGCGCCCCAGAGATCCTTATTCCAACCTGCTAATTTTTCAGCTGGAAACTAAGGTTCAAAAAGGTGAAACAGTTAAGCCAAACACTGTCTTTATGAACTACAACACGGGAAATACCACTATTTTTACTTTTAGAAAATGACATAAGCACGTATTACATATATAAGCCAATCCCTGGACCACAAAGAGAACAAAACCAGACATTTAAGGTGTTACAGGACAGTTCACACAAATGCTTCATGTAACAGCAAAGCCTTACAGTGACCTCTCACGGACGCCTGACTTGCTCAGACGTTTAGTGTGTCATATACACACGTGCCGTTCTGCACACAGGAAACCTCAGGGCGTACCGCTTTCCTGCTGAGCTATCATCTGCTGGTGGCTCTTCTCAGCGCTGGGAGACTTGTGCTTTCCCTCTGTTTCACACATCTATGTTCACCTCATTGAGCCTGGATCTAAGGTTAGGACACGACGTTCAGACAAAGTTGAGAGGGGCGCCTGGGTGGCTCCGTGGGTTAAAGCCTCTGCCTTCGGCTCGGGTCATGATCTCGGGGTCCTGGGATCGAGCCCCCCATCGGGCTCTCCGCTCAGCGGAGAGCCTGCTTCCCTCTCTCTCTCTCTCTGCCTGTCTCTCTGCCTACTTGTGATCTCTGTCTGTCAAATAAAATAAATAAAATCTTGAAAAAAAAAAAAAAGACAAAGTTGAGAATAATTCACACGAGACAGTAAGAGCTGCCGCCCCTGGTGAAGCTGCGTGTGGCTCAGGAGTGGTCACCTATGGACCTGCCGCCTGGAATCACAAGCTCACCTCCTGTGAAGGGACGCAAGGGGCCTTTCTTCAGACGGGAGATGCAAAGAAAGAAGGGCGGGACCCCACACACTCGTGCAGGTTAGCAAACAACCAACAGAAACACCCAGACCGTACACACCAGGGCGCTGGCTGCTCAAGCACACGGGGCTGGGGGGGCAGAGGGATGCAGGGTGCACGAAACGTCGCCATGAACGAGCAGCGGCCCCGGGCATGGCAGGCAGTCACACCCCTCCTCACCCGAACGCGGGCTGCACAGCACAGTCCGGGGGATAGTGTCTCAAAGCCGAGGTGTGAGCGGCTCTCTGGTGATTCCGGAGCCGGATGCGCCGCCTGACGGGCCGCTGTCCTGGACGGACGGGGCCCCCTCTGCCCGCCAGGCCCCCGCAGGGTACGCTCGCCACGTGGGTTCTGGCTGAAAGCCGCGGGCAGCTCCCCCTCCAACGCCGTCCTTCCCTCCTGGCTCACTAGTCTAGCCATTCGCTATTCTCTCCTCTCGAAAAAACTCGAGCTGTGTTGTTCCCCTTCTCCAACCCGAGGCCCCAGTCCTCAGGGCAACCTGGGAATACATTTTCTCTCCCGTTCTGTGGGTGAACCCTGGGCTCCGCTGGCACGGAGGTCAGGAAGCAGTTCCCTGAAAGCGAAAACTTACGCCACCACGCGTCCGGGGAGGGGCGCGGGCTGGCGCGCACGGTACCTTGATGCCCGCGTTGCGCAGCATCTCCAGGGTGGGCCGCACGTCCGCCTGCAGCTGGTCCTCCACGCCCGTGAGGCACAGCAGCTCCATCTCCCGCTCCAGGCTCTCCACCACCGCCGCCACCTTCAGAGCCCGGTCGTGGGTGCTCAGCTTGGCCTGGCTGTAGCGGCTCTGCGCAGCGATGGAGTAAGGGTCACGCCGCGGACGCGTCCACAGGAGCCTGGCCGTGCGGGGACACACCCTTCCCCGGCACCCGCGGCGGCAGGCTGTCCGCGCCAGCAGCGCGCACCCACGCCCGTGCGTCTGCCGGCAGACGCCTGAGGGCAGAGGGGCTGCGAGATCGGCTCACCTCGAAGTCCTGGTACTGCTCCTCTGTCAGCGCCCGCTTGGCAACCACGAGGGTGCGAAGACCTTCCCGGGCCATGTTCCCACACTGGAAAAGGAGACGCAGGTCACACGCAGACGCCAGTCGCTGGCTGCGACACGGACAGGCACTTACGGCCTCCGCCAAATCTGCTCTGTGGTCAGGGCCGGTACCCTGCTCAGGAACCCCGCACGTCACGTGTCCGTCACTGCGCCTGCACACCTGGGCTACCTGGTCTCTCGGTGGCCTCCGCCCGCCGCCACCTGGTGGAGCTCACCTTGCAGGTGTGTCCTAGCCCCGCCGGGCTGCAAGGACGGCTCTACAACCCTCACCTCCGCGGGCAGGCTGCGGTCACCGGGCAGCTCTCAGACAAGCACACTTCTTCCCCACATGAGACTAGACTGTTCCAAAATGGCATCACAAGCAAGGTCCACACCAGGCTGCCACAGCAGCACGGGAAGTGGGGAAGCTCGGTGCCAGGGTGCGAAAAGCAAGGTCTGGAAGTGGGACAGCTTCATGTGGCAGTGCTGTGGGGGGAGGGGAGGGGGAGGAGTGGGCTCACATGGGAGTACAGCTGGGGGAGGAGGGGGAAGAGTGGTCTCATGTGGCAGTGCGTGGCGGGAGGGGAAGACCCCAAGAGTCCCGGGGCTTCGCGCTGGGGTCTGGATCTCCTGCAGGGAACAGGGCCCACAGCGAGGCCACAGGCCCAGGCTCGCGTTATTGAACACGAGACGGAAACGCACTCACAGGTGCGCGGAAAGGTATCAGCTCCCGGCACAGAGAATGCACCGAAGTAACATCATTTTCCATCCATTAGAGGAAACACTGGGCAGTTTAAGGTGATGATGGGGGGAGAACAGGCTGGTTCTGGGCCGCTGATGGGACCGGCGCCGAGCTGTCGGCAGAGAACAGGTTGGTGCCCTGCCCTGCCCTCACAGAGGCTCGCCTGTGCCCCCCATGTGGGACGGGGCCCAGAGATGCTGACACAGCCTGCACGCGCACAGATGGGCACCGAGGAGCGACACCCGAGGTTGTGCAGGCAGCGGCCCACGCAGCCGGCAGAGACCGTGGCGGCCAGTGCGGCAGGAGCGGACGCTGCCTCTTGGGAGCTGTGAGTCGCCCCGCCTTCGGGGACCGCGCTGTCTCCCTTGGGCTGCACGCACGGGACGCTGCCCCACGGCACGAAGCCTGCTGAGCCCGTCAAAACGTGTGGCTTGGAAAGGTGAGGGCACTGCCTCTGCAGGCCGGGAGCACCCTGCGGGGACAGCCGCTGTCTCACCCCGAGTATGAGCCCTGTGCTGGACCGGCCGGCAGAGGCCAGGGGTCCCGGGCTGGTCACCGGCCTCGACCCCGAGGTGAGCAAACAAGGCAGCGTCCCTGGCGCCACGCCCCAGAGGCCCCGCGGGAAGAGCAGGGGAAATGGAGAGAACGTGTCCCAGGGAGGAGAGGCCGAGTGCGGCCGGTGGGGACAGACGCACAGACAGGAAGTCCGATGACCAGGTGCCGCCCGAGCCACAGCCATCAACACCGGTGTCTCAGAACGGGTTTCCGCGAAAAAGAAAGCTTAAAAACAACATGAGCGCTGAGCTATACCACCAACCAGCCACGGCTCGCCCAGGCCACTGCGACTCCTGAGAGTCCCTTCCTCTCCTCCTGGGTGACTCCTAAATTTCCAACTCCGAGGAACAAGTTTAAATGGTACAAAGCATGGGCGCCTGCACGGGCGTGGGACGGAGAAGCCACAGCGGTCAGCTCTGGGCGTGGGGGGCTCTCGGGGCCGAGGCGGAGGCTCCAGCCTGGCTCACAGCCCTGGGGCGCAGGTGTCCGGAGCACTTTCACCAACACCAAGGGGTTCCGACAACAGCCAGAGCCGCGGTCTCCCGCGTGCCCCTGAAGATACACGTGTGACACTGGCGTCAGGCGCTCAGGCACACCGTGCCCGCCAGCGAGGTGCTCTCCGTTAGTGGAAGGGAGAGGAGCTACCAGGAAGCTCGCCCACAGCGCGGCCCCGCCGTGATGCCAGCACCCAGCGCTGTTGCCAAGCCACGGGCAGAGTCATGGCCACAAGGGAGCCTAATACTTGCTGGAGGGCCCCACCTCCCACGCACTGAGAATGAGGCCGGAGTGGGAACCCCACATCGCCAGGGACGAGCACACACAAGTGCGCCAACAGTCCAGATGCGACTTCGCACACGCGCTCATGCCCTGACGCCCTCCCCCACCGTCCCCGGGGGCGGAGGCTGGCGGTCCCACACAGCTGTGCTCCCGGTGGGGCGCTCGTGCCTAACCGAACCCGGCTACCGCAGCTGCCCGCAGGACGTTAAAGTCGGTGGAGAGAGGACGAGTGACTCCAACTTTCCGAGGTCCTCTCTGACCCATCTGGCTGCGAGGTCTGAAGCAGGCAGACCGCCGCACCGCGGTCCCGCCTCCCAGCAGAGCGCCAGTCCCTGTGCCTGTCACACCTTCCCTGATCCCCAGTTCTGACCCGCGTTACACACCTGCACGTGGAGGAAGGAGGCCACGTACCTGACACTTCCCGTGGCCGAGACCTGGCCACCCCACGTCTGTGCACAGTGAGGGTTTCTACAAAACTGGCCCTCACTGGGCGGGGCTGAGGAAAGTGCTGGTGGCACGTGTCTGACTTGTTCAGTACGTGGAGAACAGAAGCTCACGGCCGAGAATCCGGCGTGAGGAGCCTGCCTGAGACAGAGGCGCTCAGGGCACGCTCAGGCTCCCAAAACACGCCGCTGTTTTTGTTTCTGTGTTTGTTTTAAATAAGGTACAGGTTTTCAGAAGATACCGGTTATTACAACAAAGACGTGGGTAGGGGATCAGGAGATTTATGTAAGGGAAGGAAATGTAACCTTGGGAGAATGCATGCACAAAGGATTTTTAATAAAGTTATCTTTGTGTAAAACAACCTGACATTATCTGTCTGTTGCAAGACATTTATTGACGTGACCTCATAAAGCTAAATAAATTAAACAAGTATTTTATAATTAATTGTACATCGTTATGACCGAAAGTAATTTTTATGGCATTTTACTAGGTCTTCAGGGAATTTAATTTATTCATGTGCCTGATTAAATCCAAGTGCCCGAAGGAGCTATTGATTCGTATCGCCAATACCGCCACGGACGCGGGGCTGCGGCTGCCGTACTGACCAGCCACACCCGGGCCACGGCGGGTTGACCTGTGGACACCAACGCTGACACACACCCAGATCAGTCTCCCTCCGAACTCAAACTTTTCTGTTCACACAGAAACGTGGACAATAAAATAATCTCACGAGGCTGCACATGAATTCTCTCTCTAGAGAGAATCTGACGAAATGTAGGACTGATCACGTTTGTGTCTTTTCTATTTTTAGAGTGAATCCTACACATAAATTAGAATGACATTAAAATCCTTAACAAAATCCTGCCAATAACACAGATTACAAAATAAATATATTAAAATGTAACTTCGGCTGTATGTGCAGCATTGCCTCAGAAGTTTTAGTGAATGACTGTCACCCTATGCTCATCAATACAGACAAGATACTATCGATTAGGACCTACTTGCGCACCGACACGGGGTCACACACAACCCAGCAGCAGTAGCTGTTTCTACAGAGAGTAGGTTGTCTGCGACTAAACAGTACTCCCGCCGTTCTACTCTATGAAACGGAGAGGAACCGGAACCACTGAACACTGCGGAAAAGCGATACCGTCTGTGGTTTAAGAGGCGGTGTCCGGATTTCTGCCGGTTACAGTGGTACCCGCACTTGCTGCGCGCGGGAAGCAGTGTGCGGGGCGGGGGGCACGGCTTACCTCCTCCTCCAGCCAGTCGTTGTACTGCACGATGGACGACATGGCCACGTCAGCCCCCTTCATGTAGAAGGTGATTTCCGCAGTGGACTCATCCTGGGACAGAAGGGAACACAGGCAGGTTTAGGCCACGCCGCTCCCGGGCAGTAACGGCCGCGCGCACAGGAACGCACTAGGGAAAGCGGTTCTCCCTGAACCTATGCTATGCAGGGCGCCGCCGCCCCGAGATGTGCAGGCAACCGAGACCGAGACCAGAAACCAGATCTCCAGGTCCTGTGCTGAGGCTGCGGCAACAGAGCCTGTCCACGGAGGGGACGCCTCAGGCCGTGAGGGGAAGGTTAATTCTCTCCAATTTTCACTGCTGACTGAAGGAGCTTTCCTTGGCTAGCCACCTTCTGAGATAGGTTTTGGTATCTGCTAAAAATATTTAAGAAATGCAGGCCAGCAACTTCCTGGTCCTAAATCCTCCTCCAGCAAAGCTCCCCGGCACGCCGCGGCCATCGGAAGCGCGACAGACGGCTTGAGCTGCTTTCCAAGAATGAGTCGCGAACACCGCTTCCTCGCTCTGCCTTTGTCATCCGGGAGAGTCACCCGAAACTCACTACCGCCAGGGCCTCGCCAGCTTCCCAGCACCAACTCCCAGATTTTGTATCAAAACCCAGCAAGCGGCACAGACGGTCTGAAAGAGCAGGGGCGAGCCCTGAGCCGCGCGCCGGCCCGCGGCAGCCCAACGGCCAGGCTACCCGCACGATGATGCCCATGCGCCTGCTCTCCGAGGTGAACGGGAGTGTCCGCAGGACGCTGAAGGTCAGGAGCTGGCCGCTGGGGCCCCGCAGCCGCATGGAGGCCAGGTCTCTGCTGACCAGGGTGAGGCCGACACTCTCCGTCCACTGCACCAGGGCCACCTGGGGAGACCGGGGACACGTGAGCAGAAGGCAGCACTCCCCGCCCCCACCCCGCCCAGCTCCTCCCGGGGCCCAGTGTGCGGCTTCCTGCGACACCAGGGTCTCTCCCTGGCCGAGCGCCGCACCCTTGTTGGATATCTGTCCTCGCCTATGTGTCCAGCAGGTCCCCTAGGGCTGGAGAAAGCAAACGCTTCGGGAGCATCGTGGGTTCTGTCTGGGGAGCAGAACGTCCCTGCTGAGCCCCAGCGTCCACTGCCGAGTGGCATGAGGACGGGCCGCGAGGAGGCTCGGCTCTGGCTTTGGGGCGTGATCACTCAGGTCAACCGCACCCCAACTCCTCATCTGTAGGGCAGTGGCAGCCAGGCCGCTTCTCAGGCCACCAGCACCCGAACGACACTGGGACACTCCGTACATCTGGGTCGAGTTTGGGTCCTACCCTCCATCCTTTCCACAGATGCCACCTGAGATGTCCCTTGGGCAGACCAGGAATCACTTTTAAAGTGGGGCTCTCTAGGTAGTTCCCGTGGCTGGAACTGCTGGAAGGTTCTAGCACAACGGTCAAACTGAGGGTGATGAGATGCTTGCTGTTTTTAATGCTTCCAACTTGACCAGGGCCGTGCTGTGGAGGCTGGGGCATCTGAAGATAATAAGGCAGGAAAAACGGACGCGAAACACTTTCAGGTTTGGGGACTGTGGGCGCTCTGGAACACAGCCGAGGGCCTTACTCTGCACCATCCTGGGCCCTGCTGGCAAAAACGACCAGGGGACGGCAGAAACGGCCATGCTACATGGGGCTGGCTATGAAGGGATTTCCAACAGACCACGTGGGCTCCTTTACTGGGATGCCTTTATTTCCCCAATCGTGAGCATCTTGTAAAGGAACCAAACAGACACGACTGTGGGTCTAGGATCGTAAAGGCATATTTATACAGCTTACAATTTCACTTTATTTTATAAATAAATAACTCAACGCATCAGAATTCACCTGGCAGAAACTTCTCAGCTAAGAAGTTTTCATAGGCAGTTAGCCCACAGTAAGGGGAATAGAATAATTCCAGAAAAGCAGAACTGAGTAACCATCCTGGATTTTTGGTTACTTCAGAGCCAGAGTCAGAAATGCAGTTCTATAAAAAAAGGCATAAAGGGATCAAAGCCCCTTTCTCCCGCTGGCTCCTCCCCTCAAGGCCAGTCCCGTCCCTGAGGAGCAGACTGATGGTGGCCCGTCGTGGACGAGCTGCCCGACAGTGCCGCAGTGCTTTGGAGCCGGGTGCCTAAGGGGAGGCCTCCTAGCCCTCTTGTCCAGCCCTGCGGCCCACGCCCGCCCCCCGCCCGTCGCTGGGCACAAGTCTGCTTGCCGAGGCAGGAACAGCTGTGTGCAGTGTGCAAATTTTCCCTTTGTAGATGTTTCATTTAAATTAGTAAAATCATACTATTAGCTGACTTATAAATTCACGACAGCAAATGTCACATACTACATCACAACGAGCTCATCCTGCTGGGGTGTCTCGGAGAGCGCCGTCCGCATGCCCTGGGTAGCCCCGCCCACGAGGGCATCTGCACAGACCGCCCGGGTCAGGGTCATCCCGCATCTTGTTGAACGAGAAATCCTGACACTGGGCCTTCTCTGCTGTGCTTACCTTGACCTTCTGTGTGCTCGGGTGGCCTGGACACTACCAGGCATCCTGATGTAGGAGGTACCCGCTGGGTACCCAAAAGCACTGACCAGATTTGACAACGTGCTCAGTGGGCTGGGGATGCGGTTTAAAAAGCTGAGGCAAAACTCGGAACAAAAATAGGCCCAAACGCCCGAATCGGTACAGGGTCTGGGCGGGTCAGACCACGTCAGACGCGCCGGCTTTTCTCTGCTGCGCCTCAGGAGCCCACCATCCTAGAAACACCCGCCATCGGACCTTCTCACCTTTGCGAACGTGAAGCCCCACTCTCAACGTGCAATTTATGCCTCCCCCCCTTTTGTGGGAAATATAAGAAATGGGTCAATTTTCACTTTTGTCTATTAGTTCTTTTAGTACGACCCCCCACCTTCCCGAGGATCAATTACACACACGGCAACGACTTGTACACTCGCGTCAAGTACCGTGGAAACTGCCGTCTAGAAATGACTTGCTGGCGGCTTTCACGTTCTGCCGGACGCAGTGAGGAGCCGCGGCTGCCCAGAAGAGGCTCAGAGTCAGGAGAGTGCTCTGCGACCCCTCACCGTGCGGGGGAGCGAACGCAAGGCCAGAGCGTCCCCTGCGTCCAGGCCGGCACCTGACTCTGCACAAAGCCTGGCCTGCTGGGCCTGCGCTCAGCACGGGGAGGGACACCGGGAGCGACCGCGGCACCGTGGGAACGAGCGGCCAACTGCACGTGGTCTGCACCATCCGTGTGCTTTCTGGAGCGGAGCTGGTCTCGTGGGGTCCCCCTGACCTACCGGAGCTGGAAATGAAGGTCGGCCACAGGGGGTCACCGTGTCTACACGAATGACCTCCAATGAAAAGCCTGGACGCCAAGACTCGGGTGGGCTTCACGGGCTGGCAGCGTCCGTGCATGTCGTGTCATTGCTGTGACAAGCGAGCGCTGTCCACACGACCCACGGGGAGAGGGTGACAGGGCGCTCACGCCAGGCCTCTCCGGGACCCCGGCCTGTGCACCTCTTCCCCTGGCCCCACCGGTCCTGTCGTGCAGGACCTGTCGTGGAGGACGCGAGTCTGACGGCTGGGCACACTCCTGTTCGGGGACGCAAGGCTGGAAGAAGGTCCCATGGACCCTGGACCGCAGTATACGTCTGACCATGTGCAGAACACGTGTCTGCCAAGTCCCGGGAGACTCCCCAGCTGAGCCTCCCCAGGGCCAGTGAGCCTGCCCAGGTCAGCAGTGGGAACGCCCAGGTCAGGCAGAGAACGGAAAAGCCAAGTGGAGATGGCTGAGTGGTACTGGGCACAGCCTTGGCGGGAGAGTAAAAGAAAAAAAACTGCCTTTTGACTGGTTTTGGGATTTTTCACTGCTTTTTTACAAACTACGTAAAGCCATCTGGAATCGGGATGACCAGGGCCACAGGTGGAGACCATGTGTCAGATGCGGCAGAACTGAAGGCAGGTCGGCAGTCTTCCCACGGCAGCCAGGCCTCAGGCGGCCCGAGTGTTGTCAGGTCCCCGCTCAGCGCCACCCGGTGGGACGGCCCCACGGTGGTGGGCATGCCCCCTGCAGGGTGGCGGCCTCTGTGACTGACTGTGCCACCTGGAGTCGGGCATCCGTGGCGGCCCCCTGGGCTGCAGTCGTGTCTGCTCCAGCCGGGTGCGGACGCTCCACGGGCCGGGGAGCCCCCGACTCCAGACCGCCACCAGGAGCGCTCCCAAGTGGCTCTTTTCTGCTCCTCCCACCTGCACCCCCCGCCCCGGCCCCGGGCCCGGTGGCTGGTTTGCAGCAACAGTAACAAGTGGCGTCGTCTTGCTCCTGAGCAGAGCAGCCGGTCCGATGCGAGCCCAGCACCCTGCAGGCGCGTGTGCTGTTAAACAGCGAGTCACCGTGTGGATTGTTTAGAACTCACGTTCTCTGGCTTTCCAGCGAGTTCCTAAGCTCCTGAGGTTTGCCCAGATCCTGAAACCGCGTCTGGCTAACACAGCGCTACGGTCTGGAGCTCCAGCCACACACTCTCGATTACAGAACTACGAAAAGACACGAGGCCGTCACCGGAAAGAGCACAGCCAAAAGGGGCAGGCCAACAATCCCACAACCCACTTCAGGTGGGACAGGACAGGCGCACTGGACATACGTTTCCCGTAAAACCTCGCTACGCACTGCAAACGACCCAGGACTCCCCAGGTGAATTCTGAACATCCACAGTGAAAGGGGCCTATGACGTTCTGACCCTAGACTGGACGCTTCCGAGGACACGCCGCCACCCCCTCCGTGCCCCACCAGGCGGGTTCCGTGGTCTACACGTGCAGACCCACATCTGTTGATTATGGACTTCACGGCCCGTGAAGCCGGCCGGCACACCGACTGTTCGCAGCCAGCACCGTCTCGAGGACGAGCTCTGCACAATCCCAAGCAGAAGACGGACGCTGTAAGCGCAGTTACGATGCAAACCGCTTGGTGGTGGGAGGATTCCTTTGGATGATACGAAATCACGTTTCGGCGACATGTGTATAAAGAGCCAACCCCAGGGACGGACGCGGACACGCGGCGTTTGCGGAGGGCTTCCCGCCGGTGCGCTCAGGACCTGGCCCGCGTCAGACATGTGGCTCCAAGCTCGTGGGGAGGCGTGAGCAGAGCGTCCTGTTCTGGTTTTTGAATTTACCACCTTGACTCAGAGCACAGCGGGCGTAAAGGGAACCCGGTCAAAATTCATACAAATTCTGTCTGAAATAGAGCAGTAGTATTTGCTCAGAAAGGTCCCTAAAGTAACTTCTATCTAGTGATATTAAATGTAGAAATCAAAGGGAAAAAACGCCAAGGGCACTGACAGCTTGACTCTATTTTCCTCCTAAGATTTTTAGGGGATTAAAATATACAAACTTTGCAAAAGCACATGAGCTGTGCTGGTGCGTAATGTGGCTACGAAGCCTGAAGCCATTCAAGTGCTGACAGCGTGAACGCAGAGACGCCCGGAGGGCTGCCGTGTGGCTCGGGCCCACGGAAGGCAGGCTCGTGGCGGGGGACACCAGACTGGGAGCAGACCCGCCGGCCCACTGGAGCCTCTGCCTGGCCCGGGTGAGCGTTCAGGGCTGTGCTGGCGAGCCTGCCCGTCTCTCCAGCCACTCCGCTGGGCTGCGACTCCTGCCTCCACCACCTCGGGAAGGCTTCGCGGATGGTCTGAGGTGCCACGTCCCGGCTCCCTCCCACTCTGCCCCTCATGCGCCTGAGCTCTCTGCTGCGGCCCTCACTGCAGCCCACACACACGCCCAGGGGTCTGCTTACAAGTCACCTTCCACACCGGAACCCGCAGACGTTCTAGAACCTTCATGCCGAGGCCCTCGAGGTCTACTGGGCTCACTGCAGTGTTTCCGGGGGCAGCACAAGGCATTCCTTCTCTTGCCTGGAACGCCTTCAGCACGGAGGCCGACAGGCCCCTAAACCACGCACGGGGGCGCAAATGGCTCTGTCCTTAGCGACTGTGCCCAATGGCACTCTCCCGGTGCCCAGCACGTCGGGTTTGAGCACCGTGTCTTCCCCTCAAGTCACCTGCCAGCCAGTTCTTCCCCCATGAAACGCTGACAGATGCACGAAGCCTCACCGTTCCTGCTGTCTGATATCGGCCGACACCTCTTCTCGCAGTGCGGTCCGGATCTCTTGCCAACGTTTAAGATGCGGTGGGGGGAGGTTCTCTCGTTGCCAGGTTCTGAGAAGTCCTCACGTCTTATGGGTCCCACCCGTTGGCCAGGTATGTACTTCACAAACATTCTACAGCTCTGTGGCTTGCCCTCGTCTTAATGGTGTCTTCTGAAGAATGTGATTTTTACCATCAACTTCTTCTTTTACAAACTCTGCTGTGTGTGTCCCATGAAACCACTGACTCAAGCCTACAGATTTTTTCTTTTCTTTTTTTTTTTTTTTTAAGATTCTATTTATTTATTTGACAGACAGAGATCACAAGGAGGCAGAGAGAGAGGGGGAAGCAGGCTCCTCGCCGAGCAGAAAGCCCGATGCGGGGCTCGATCCCAGGACTCTGAGACCATAACCTGAGCCGAAGGCAGAGGCTTTAACCCACTGAGCCACCCAGGCACCCCCAGATTTTTTTCTTCTAGAAATTTTATACTTTTAGGTTTTCTATACGTCTGTGACCAATTTGAGTTAATGTTTAAAAACAACTATTTATATGAGAGAGACATAGAGCATGAGTGGGAAGGAGGAGGAAGCAGCCTTCCCGCTGAGAAGGGAGCCTGACGTGGGAATCAATCCTAGGACCCCGGGATCGTGGCTGGAACTGAAGGCAGATGCTCAAGTGACTGAGCCCCCCAGGCGTCTCCTGAGTTAGGTTTTGTATATGGGGAGAGATACTGGTTGAGGCTTTGTGTACGACAGCCCCGCTGCTCCGGCATCACCCCTACTGCACTGCACCCCCTGGGCGTCGTTGCAGAAATCAGCTGGCACCTTCCAGTTGTGAGCGCGACTCGCCCTCACGCACGGGCCCTCTTCGACTCTCCGTCATGGGCTTGGTGCTGACTGCAGACCGGTTCTGCGTGTGTTGGTTCACGCTCTCCTTAAGTACTTCGTGTGCTCTGGTGCACTGTACACGGTACACTGGAGCATCTCAATTTGCTCCGTTAGTGTATAAACATACCTAATTTTTGTACATGTATAATGTGCAATTTTGGTCAATCTACTTCTTAAACATCACCACTCTTTTTAGTAGCGCCTTTGGGATTTTCTACGGGGATAATCATATCCTCCACCAAAAAAGACAGTTTTCTTCCTCTCTGCCTTGTATCTCCCTTTTCTTGTGTTAGTGCCCGGCTAGTTCTGCGTGGGAAGAGAGGGCACCCCAGCCTGCTGCAAACATGAGAAGCAACACTGCTTCCTAGGGCACACCGTGTTAGCGGCAGGGTTTCTCACAGACGTCCTTGTTAGACTGCACAAATGCTTTTACCCCGAGTTTACAGAGAGATTTTATCAGGAACAGACACTGGATTTTTGCCAAGTGCTTTTCCCCCTGAAGCTCCTGGAACGATCACGCAGATTGTCCCCCGTGGTCCGTGGATCCGTTCCACCAACTGACAGACGACCGTCGAACCAACCTTGCATTCCTGGAGTAAGCTTCATCTGATCAGGAAGTGTTATCCTTCTCGGATCCTGTTGGGTTTTATCCGGCCTCCCTCTGTGGGAGTTCTGCGCCTACACTTACAACCAGTATAAATAACACTAAGTGACTGGTTTGTAGCTCTCTCATGATGCCTTTGTCTGATACTGGTGTCAGTTTAACGCCAGACTAGTGTTTACTCCCCTACCGTATTTTGGAAGAGTTTATATAGAATTGGTATTATTTCCCTTAAATGTTTGGTTGAACACCTGGGCCTGGATGTGGGAAGGTGTGCAACTGCGAATCATAGTTCTTGATGACATACGAGGCCTGAGACTGCTTTGGGTATTGTGCTGACTGCGAGAGCGGGGGGAAATCCCCGGTGCGTGCACAACATCCAGCCCTGCTCTCCTGCGAGCGGTAATGGAGGCCTGACAGGGGTGGGGGGTTCCAAGGCTCAAGACCATGGACTCCTGGCACAGTGCTCTTCACAGCAGGTTCTCCCATGCTGGTAAAACGCAGATCTGTAGTTAATGCAAACATGTGTACCTGCTTAACTTATTAAACAATGTACACAGCAACCTTCACATTTAGTGAAGTTAACCGTTTTCAAAACAGACCGATCAGGAATAACATAAGGAATTGGTAAAGGATGTTTAAACTTGCAGATGTAGTTTCAGTCGGTTTCGAAGAAATCTAGACACTGGAGGGCTTAAAACTCCGCAGATGTTTGCAAAGGGGGGCCAGGGCTCACAATGACCTGCAGTCAATGAGGACACCTCTCTCAGAAGCTGGTAAGAGACTGAGTGTAGGTAAAGCACTGGTAACGGTGCTTTGAAGCACAGCTTTAAAATTAGCTGTTTTTGCCTCCCGCATGACACAGCTCCACTCAGGTTCATGATTAAATATGTTCGCTGCTGTTGCTTGTGAATGGGGCGTCGTCTTCAGTGTAGCAGGTTGTGGCTGATTATTAGAAAAACGTGGGTCTGTGTGTTTTTACTGGGGTCTCCCGGATGACAGTTCTTTGGTTGCCGAAATACACAGTCACGTCGTGCTGACATGCTAATCTTATTTCCTTGTAGCAAGTATCATGGCTGTTTCCGGACATACTGTCTGGATAGAACGTCCAGGACAGTGTGAAATGGCACTGGTGTCAGCAGACATCTTGCTTTAGTCTTCACTTGGAAACAGTCGTAGAGTTTATCTGGTGTGATGGTGAGTACTAACTTACGACTGGTACCATGAATTCTGCTAAAGACGGACTTCTCTATTTTGCATCGACTATTACTGGATGTGGAGGGGGCCTCCTTGGTTTGTTCTGATCAGGAATGGGTACTGAATCATAACTTGAATACCTTTTTGAAGGCACTCACTAATGGAAGTGAGACTATCCCGTGACATCTGACTCCTCTGGAACCATCCTCATGTCCTTCCCAGCACCGCTCTTTTATTCCTGGGAAAAATGCTACCTGGTCATGTCTTTCAACACACTGTAGGTCTGGGGGATGACAGGATTTCTGTGTCTATGTTCATAAGGTCAATTGTAAGTCTCTTACTGTGTGTATGTTTATGTTATCTTGATCAGATTTTAGAATTTAGGATTAAGTTGGGTTCATGAACTGATTTAGAAACCTTTGGAATATGGTCCTTGATCCAGAAAAGTTTCGTGTTGGATCAATTTTGCACTTAGTTTGTACTCACTGGTTTGTATTATTTATACTAGCTACTATTTTTGTTAATGATTTCTGAATTTATTGCCTTCTCAATCATTACTTTTTTGCTCTCCTTATCTTTTCTTTCTCCTACTTTCCTCTGGCTTTACTTTATCCTTCTGAATTTTTAGTTGATACGAGCTCACTCGTTCTGTCTCTTCTTACTGGTGGGCACAGCCTCTGGTCTGTCTGCTAAGTGCTCCCCGGTACGTCCTCCGAGGGAAATGCAGCGTCGTCTGCCGCCCCGGCCACACTGCCGTCTGCGCCTGGAGGCTGGAGCGTGAGCACAGTTGTCCAGTGTTTGCAGGACGTTGCTTTGGATCTCTGGCCTCTCCTGACCAGGGCTTCTCTTCGGTTGTGTTTTCTGTACTAACAGGACACACATACAAAGCTGCTGAGGGCTGGGTAGAAATGGTCAGGTCTTTGGCACAGAATTTATGTCAGGAGCAGCAACACTCCACAGCCCGCCTTCCCCATCAGCGAGGCCCTCTCGGTCGGGCAGAGGCCAGAGGTGCACCTCTTCTTGCTCCCGGGGATGCGGTCCATGATGGTGCGCGCCATCCAGCACCCCTGTCCTGTATCCGTGGCCCACAGAACATGAAACTGTCCTGGCACTCAGGTATGGGCTCTTTAGTAAGGAAGTTTCCACTGCTTGACTTGATCTGTTTCGATGGTTTTGTCAGTACTGGGATGAAATGTGGGGAAAGCGGTTTAACAAGTCCTCCTTGTGTGCTGCCGTGTTCCTCCAGAAGCCTCTGCTTCTAACAGGACATAATCCTGCGAGATCTTCCTGTGAAATGGAAAGGTAACTCCGAACTTAAAGGGTTAATATATTTCAAAGGAGGACTTCCGTGACTACCGAGCTTTTAGAAATTTCTAATACTGTAACTACTGACAATACCACAGAGGTAAAATTAATTAAAATGTGAATATAAAAAATACATTTAGGAGGGAGGCTGGGCTACGTCTCATCCACAAGCCACTCAGTGACACACAGTCTTAGTCGCGCTCACAGTTCTCCCTGCTAAGGAACCGGTGCAGGACGGTGTTCCCAGGGTCCTTCCACAGGACAGAAAATATGAGGGAAGATCTTAACGTTTGAAACTTCTGTGCTATTACTGAAAAGCTTGGGAGAACGTTCTTTCATCATATTAGCAATCGAATACACACACCCGCCAGCTACACGCCAGGGACACCCTTCTTCCCCCACGTGTGATCGACTGTAACCTGACCATGGGCTTAGCGCACCTTCGTGCGGTGACCCCACACTGCTCTGACCCGCCAGCGCTACAAACACGAACGCAGTCTGATCGCCCGGAAAAGCTGCCAACCAGCAGTCACGGCCGGCCGCACGCACGGTGCACTGTTTCTGGAAGGGGCCAGCCCCCCACGCGCCAACGCAACGCCGGTTAGCCGCACGGCGCTGGGCACGCACACACACAGACGCACAACTGGTACACACCACGTGCGGGAGAGCTCGCTTCGGAGAGTCCAGAAGCCAAAGGCCATTAAGCGTGTGCTATTCTTCCACGTCTTAAAAAGCTCACTTGTGGTCTGGCGGCAACGTTAGCTCATTCGTGCAAGTAAGTGTCCAGCTGGGGAGCGGTGACTGCGCCTGACAGTATCACGGGACACGGAAGGGCCGCCGCACCGCAGGGAAGAGTACCGCCACGAAGAGCTGGTTGTCAGGAGGCAGCAGGCATCAAACATCTTGGCCAGTCTTTCTGGGCCCAAAGAAGCCAGAGTCTTCAGGTTTGTGTCACCACGTGCCCTGGTCACTGGAGTCGGTGACGGCGAGCACCAAGGCTCCGGCGCCGGAGCGGGCATCCACTCCGATGGCTCGCGACATTCGGGGGCTCGCACGGGACACACACAACTGAAGGGGGACGGGTCTTAATTCCACCCAGGAATTTCCAGGGAACGTCTAATGTTTACTGAGCTGCAGTCTGCTATGCTACGCTGTCAGACACAAAGCGACAGGCAAGTGAGAGTTTCTCCTCTCTCTGAGAGAGCTCATCATAAGAAACAGGGCCAGGGCGTCAGCAGGCTCCACGTGGGGAATGCGAGCTGAGTCACTGACGCATGAACGTTACCACCACTTGCTACTCCTTAAAGGATCCCCGATTTCCCACGACGACATGTCCCAGCGAGTTTAACGACCGCACCTCACAGACCTCACAGAGCCGTTAAGGGCTGACCATCAACTCCCCCAGAATTTCCTTATTCGTATGAACATCCGTTTGTGCATGTCTGTAGGTTAGGCAAGAGACCCTTTCTGTCTTCAGGAAAGTGAAAACGAAGGCCACTTGCGTGGTGAAGAACGGCGACTGTGCTAGCAGGGACCCAACGAGAACGTTCTCCTGCAGTCACGCTCTCTCCAAGGCTGAAGAGGACACGAGAGCCATAAACACGCGGGGACGAGATGAGCAGGGCGGGGATGCAGAATGCACAAAACCAGGGATGTCTCCGAAATGATAGTGTTGCTTATTAACCATACGTGTTGTGAGAGGTCAAAGCTGAGGTCAAACAGAAAACATCAATTGAGCCGTTTCCCGGAATAAAGCTCCAGGGTACAATATTCTAAGCACTTTGTTCAATAAAAAACGCTTTTAAAACGGGGCTTTGGCGATTGGGAAGCATCGCCATCATCCGTCAACCTAACTGCAGCAAAGTTCAATAAGCTAAATAATGAACCATTTAGATGATTTTCCTTGGGCCTGAGGGATCTGCAAACACCGCATCAATAGGGCTCTTAAAAAATTATGACGAACTCTATTTTCTTCATTTTCGAATTTAAAATACATGTTCGGGATTTTTTTAAGCTTATTTAAATGCATTGCTACTTTTAATCACTGTCCAATCTCCAAAGTAGAAAGAAATTTTAAACAAGGAAAAAATTCAATGATAAGACTGGCAGTTTCAATCTGAGTCCAGTAATCTTGGAATCGATGAGATTCCGCTCTATCGTGAATACCTAATTTAAGACTTAAAAAATGTTATGAGTTATATAAATACCTAAAGATGAAAAATCCCACATATTTTCAATAAAACTTGTATTTACTTTCGACAGGTAATAAGGTAAATATGTAAATAGTATTTTTACAATTTTCAGTAAGATTTTTCTTGAGAAACATCTGTGGTCTCAGTTTCCCATCTTTAAGACTGGGAAATAGTTTTCAACGTACAGTCGTATGCAATTTTGGAGAATTTCTAGAATGTTACATCACGCAGAGAATGTGTTCAACCCCTTCTTCATGTGAAACGGAACGTGGCCCACGTCCACAGAGGGCCGTGGCCAGGGCCCACGCTGGCTCGCGAAGACGGCAGTTTAGAGTTCAGCTGGCTTAGCTCTTCCTCTTAGCAGTTTCGCCTACATTTCCTATTACCAGATAAAAAGATGTGCCACACACACGCTTCCAAAAGCCACGCGGAGTTTGGGCACAACAGATGTCTCCGTATTTATAGGTCAACACGACCTCCAGCGTGCACCCGTGGTGCTAAGAACGTCCCGTCCGCCGGCCAGCGAACTCCAGACCAAGCGTGCCGAGGAGAGCTGGAGAGATGGCGGGGCTGGGCCGCTGCACGTGCCCCGCGCCCTCCTCCCTCTGACGAGCCCGGTCATGTTGTGACCCTGCGACGGGAGCTCACCACCACAAAGTCATCAGGCACCAGAAGCGGGGAAAGACCTTTTACTACGAGACACCACCTGGCTATGGACTCCAGGGCTCTACGTCCTGCTGGAAGGTCAAGGCCTGATATTCCCAGGAATCTGGTTTCTAAGTAATTACCGTGAGAAGCTCCCTCCTTTCTGCCCATGGCAGCACCGTCCCGGCACCTCCCTGCAGCCTGGGCCTCGGGGCACTGGCTGAGACCTGAACACCCGTGGTGGGAGGGGCCCGCACACCTGCAGGGGGAGGGGCAGAGTGGCTGAGACCTGCACACCCATGGGGGGCAGCTGCGGGAGGACGAGAGAGACCAGGAGGGGTCCCCATGTAAGCATGCGTCGAGGGGAGGCCGGGAGCCAGCGCGACTGGTCTCAGCTTTCCGCATTTAAAGAAAAACTGAACTTTCATCTTCTTGGGTGTTTTTTACCACCTCTACGCTCTTACATGAGTAACGACGACCTAATTTCTCTAAAGTAGACTGTTTTGGTTACAGTGAGATAATTTCCTGACTAAATAAACAAGTGCCTATGCACATCTTCAAACATAAATTTGGTCTTTAAATAACACGGGGCGCAGAGCTTCGTCAAATGCTGTGAGTCTGTTGCTGCATTTTGGTTCTCATCGCGAGGTCAGAACAAGGAAAGCGGGTCACACATCTGTCTCCACTGTGTGGCCTGCAGTGGGGGCACTGGGGAGGGACCACAGCCCCCCCACTCCCCCAGCGGTCCCCCTGCTCTGCGCTGGCAGGCGCCCCGTGGCTCTCAGCTGTGGGTGCCACTTGGTGCATTTGCAGAAGGGAGAAGCACTGGCCCCACACTAGGCCCAGCAATCAGTGCTTCTGGAACCAAGCATTAGGTACAGAAGATGGCAAATACACAGGAAAGACAAGAAAACAGAACTGCCAGTCCCCTGCTGTGCGGACAGGATGAGGGGTGCCAGCGTGTCCCCTGGGGCTCCCAGAACTCCGCAGACACAGACCGAGGGCGCCTCTGGGAACAAAACACGTCATAATAGTCCCAAGGAGCTTTCAAGGAGCCGGGAGGTCCTGAGGACAGGTGTGCCTGGCCGCAGGGAAGCGGGACACGAGCCCTGGCAAGCCACAGCCACGATACACGTCTACGCAGTCCTCCCGGCCCTGCGGCCTGAGCTATTACTCACAGGACGCCTCTCCTAACACTGGAAACTCACAGCTTTATCGTCTGAGCTCTTACTTAGTATCACCCAGCACAACAGTGACGCTCCTGCCAGCGCCCCAGACTCTGCGGTGCACGTGACACCCCAGCACCTCAGCACTCCCGGCTTCACGCTGCGGTTCCCAGCAGCGGCGCAAGGCCCCAGCCCTCGGGCCTCCCTGACGTGGACATCCCAGGGGAAAGTGGCACCTGGGTCCCTTGCCGTGATGTCACGAGAGGGGAGCGACCTTGCTCTTCTGAAGTAGTCCTGTTACGAGAACCACCGGGCTCCTCTCTTTAATAAAACGTTACATCAGATTTTCTTCCTTAAACCCAGACTGAGGGTACTTTTGGGGGTTATTATGGGATCCAATTCCACGAGGAGTTAAAGAAGCTTGTTTGCTTCCGTTGCTTCCACGGCTGTTGGTCTGATTACAGAATCAGCTCAGTAACCTTGACTACGAGAGAGTGCGCAAGAAAACTGTATTTAAAATACGCTGCCTGAACGGGAGCCGGACAAATTAACAATGGCTTTTATTAAAAATCAAAAAATGGGGGCGCCTGGGTGGCTCAGGTGGTTAAGCATCTGCCTTCAGCTCGGGTCGTGATCCCAAGGGCCCGGAATCGAGTCCCTGCTCAGCGGAGAGCCTGCTTCTCCCTCTCTTTCTGCCGCTTCCCCTGCTTGTGTGCTCTCTGAGAAAATAAATAAAATCTTCAAAAAAATAAAAATAAATAAATAAAAGTAAAAAAAGTAAGGTCAGAAATGACTAATCTGCTACATTTAAGATTTTACTGTTTCTGTCTTCTGTAGATTTTTGAAATGATTTATATCCCAATTCCCTCTCTCTCTTTTTTTAAAAGATTTTATTTATTTGACAGACAGAGATCACAAGCAGGCAGAGAGGCAGGCAGAGAGAGAGGGAGGAGGAAGCAGGCTCCCTGCCGAGCAGAGAGCCCGATGCGGGGATCGATCCCAGGACCCTGGGACCATGACCTGAGCTGAAGGCAGAGGCTTTAACCCACTGAGCCACCCAACTCTCTTTTGAAATAAATATGCTGTAGCCAAATTCTGGCAAAAACCCCAAACAAACTAACCCGTAAATTTAACACGCAAACCTCACGATTCATGTGGAGCCAAGAAGACGGGACGATGAGGGGACAATGCGGCTCCAGCAGCTTCACTAAGATCTGACTCGGTCACGAATCCGTTTATGAAATCGCTCAAGCTCTGATTTTTTTCCTGTTTCCCCGTAACTCACTCTCGGACTTTCTGGGATATGCGGACACAGAAGGCCCAAATGCACGGATCCCAGAGAGCCGCTGAGGCCTTCTGGGCTGGAGCTCAGGCGCCATCTGAAGCGGTACCAAAGCTCCCCTCACACTCACCCTCCCAGAAGGAAACCTCGTGCCTCGGTCAGAGTTTGGTTTCTGAGATTCTCTGAAAGGCCCCGACTGACCTCGTCAGGGCTGGCGGCCTGGTAGGTGCGGTTCCCGTCGCTGAAGTCCTGGTCGGCCTCCGCGTCCTCGGCCTCCGCGGGCGCGCCGGCTCGATGCTCGTACACGGGGGTCACGTTGTGGCACAGAGCGATGGCCTTCACGGCTTCGTGGACTCGGCTGCTCACGCTTTTCCTCACTTTGGGAGCGGCAGACGGGGCTTTTCTGGGTGGCTTCGCACTGCTGGCGTGTCCGCCGGATGGAGGCTGCGTCTGAGGAAATACGGAACGAAGGGACAACACGGCTGCCACTGGGGTTACGAGCACGTGTGATTTTTCCGAGCGCGTCCGCCAGGCAGGAGACGGGCAGCTCTCCCGGAGCCGCTGCTCGCACCCTTGGCCTTGTTGCGCTGGTGCTGTCCCGCCGCCTGCACGGTCGCCTCCCGGGCGTCCCCTCCCCGGACCAGCTGCCGCAGTCCTGATGGTCGCAGCACTTTCCTCTACCCCTGTGGAGCCCTCAGGGAGCCCCGCCTGTCCTCCCGGGAAGGACGCACCAGAGCCGCACACTCTCCCTGTCTCCGGGCTGCACCGAAGCGGACGCAGCTGAGGGCAGGAAAGCACCTGGAGCGTCCCGCGAAGGCAGCAACGGAGCCCGCCGGGGTGGCCTCCGAGTCAGAGCCCAGCTCTGGGCAGAACTGTGAGCGCCGCACGCCGGGGCGAGCCGGCCCCCACTGCCGGTCTCAACGTCCCGCGCGCCCGGTGTCTGTCCGGCCGCCACCCCCGCACTGCAGAGGGCCAGACACTCCTCGGCTCCCTTGCTCCCGAGCAGGCAAGGCTCTCGCTTCTGGACGGGGTTATGCAGGGCTGCTGAGCCGTGACTGGCGGTGGCCGGATGACAGCCCTGTCTCACGGCAGCTCTGACGGCGGACCTGTCGCCGTGGTCCCCGGCCAGCCGGGCCGCCCGTGCTCCCCTCCCCTTACGGTGGCGCGCGGCGTAGCTGGGGCCGCAGAGGCCTTGGGTCAGGGTTACTGGCCGCTGTGTGACTTAATTCCACACACATGCTGTTCCAGAGACGCCCTCCGTCCCCAAATGCCTCCAGTGTGGACATATCACCAGATTTGGGAGACCTGTGTTACACTGCAGAGGACCTGGTGGATGATTATCATCTTAATAAAAAGACAGAATCCCAGGAGTGAAATCAATCTTCCAAAAAGTACTATCTAATCAGCCAACCAACAAGTAGTTAAGAAAAAAGATCTTTAAAATCCTTTTCCATGGAAACAAGTATCAACTATTTGCTGTTTTTATACAGTGACTCATCCTTTCTGCTTTTAATTTTTCTAGTAAAATAGCTTATTGGGAACTATTAAAATATTCATGGATAATGTAAATTTATTTCTTTAAAAACAGATTTTACCTGGTACTGTTTCGACGTTGACCTAGATTACCAGGAGAAGGAAAGTCTTATTCCTTCTCCTTTTTAGATTTTCCTTCTGTTGACAAATGTTCTAGATTACAGAGTACCCTGTACTGAACTGAATGACATCCAACTTAAGAAAGGACTTGGTTTTAAGTGTACGTGTGCACGTCCGTGTGCCTCTGTACGTGATCATCACATGTGATGAACATATATCCGTTAGATATTTTTCATTTGAAAGCGTCTTGGAAAGTCAAGTCTACGCCGTTCTGGGAAACATCCCAGAAGAGAAGGTCCGCACAAGCTCAACGCAAGGCAGACTACACGGAATTTGGTCAGAGCAGAAACTGCTCAGGGCATGTGTGGCTCAGCCCCGGCTGTGAAAGTCAAGTCAGAAGGACGACGTGAATAACAGGGCCTCTGTGGGCACCGCCGCCAGACGGCCCATGGGAGCCTCGGGCAGCCGTGGTCCAGGCACAGCAAGCCCCCGTCCCCAGGGGGCGGGCAAGCTGTGTGTCTGGGCCTGAGCTACACTAGCCTGTTACGACTGGGGTGACCAAACCCCACAAGAGGCCAGCAGAGAGGCAGGGAAGCAGTCTAGGAAAGTGGAACCTGGCCCGGGATTCAAACCACAGCCTCGTGCGCGAGTATCTCAGAGGCCCTGGGGTTGTGAGGTTTAGTTATGTAATCGGTGAATTCACATGAGTGCAACACAGACGCTCCCTGGGAACAGGCTACGGGACCCGCGTGGCCTCAGATGAACTCTGCCGAGTGGCCTGCATCTGCCGGCCCCACGTCCCGTCACCGGGGGCACACACGGCCCTTGGGCCCCAGGTCAGGACTGTCCCGGGCCACAGATGCACTTGCAGAGCACACGGCCCTTGGGCCCCAGGTCAGGACTGTCCCGGGCCACAGATGCACTTGCAGAGCACACGGCCTACAAAGCCTCCAGCAAGCACCGTGGCTACGAGGCCGTGTAGCTCCTGCACCTCAGAGAGCTGCCGACGTACTTGCAGATCAAACACTGGACGTCGGAGTTTCACTTCACGATGATAAAGGAGAAGCAGAAGGGCTACGGGGACATGAGGGCCGCTGTGCACAGACAGCTGCTGAGAAAGAATGACAGGGACACTACAGCTCATGACACTGTGTGTCTACTTCCGTTTATCGAAGGGGCAAAAAAAATATGAGAAAGTCTTACTGATTATGAAGAAACACAGAGGGACTGGTAAGAAACACCTGTGATGCAGTATTCTACTTAACAGCCTTAAAAATACTTCCTATACCGAGAGATTTTTTCCCACTATTTCACTAAGAAAATTATTGAATATGAATAAATGGTTTAAGGTCATTATGCTTTTTCTGTTATTTTACAGAACAGAAATGCTTGCTTAAAATTGGTCCAAAAACTGTCTCCTGATTTATAAATGAGAACTGAGTGTTTTAGGACAAAGACGTTGGCCGATTTCCAGATCAGCGGGTGCGACAGGCTCAGGCCGGCTCGCCAAGCCTGGCACTGCTGCAGGCGGCCCCCAGTGCCAATGGGCTCACCTGTGAGTACGGGTTCCTGAGGTGGGTCTGGATCTCGTCCATCGTGTCCGCTCCGTAGGACACGGTCCCCAAGTGCAGCCGCTTGAACACCATCTCGTTCTGGGTGAGGGTTCCTGCGACAAAGACCAGGCCACAGAGGAGGGTAAGGTCATCAGCGGGACCAGGACCCCCGGCCTGTAACGGACATTCACGGGCCGACGCTCTCAGACCTGAGCGCCCCTCGGCAGTGGGAACGCTCTGCTCTGTAGTTCCGGCCGCTAGCAATGTCCTTCCCCACGGAGGACATGCGGCCCGCCCAGATCCCTCTGGAAAAGCGGGCGATCGCGTGGAGGGGTCTGGCTTCCTGAGGGAAGGGCGGCTCTGCCTCTCAGCTCAGACGCGCTGTTTGCTGTGAATATCACTTGTGCCTGTTCTGAGACGGGCGTGAAACGGGGAAACAGAGTCACTGTCTCGGTCATTACAGTCTAGAACACTGCCTGGGAAAGACATCAATCAGTCCCAAATTAGTGTGCCTACCAGTTTTTTAAAAAATCCAATTTTGAAAAATTACTTTCATTGGACAGAAATGGAAGCATCGAACCCTTAGCCCCCGTGTGCATCACGTGGAGCCATGGGAAGGTCAGTGAGCAGGAGGGCACTTCCTCGTGCCCTGGGCTCCCACCGGGGGGCCGCCTGGTGGGGGGCTCCATCCTGGGGACGGCCAGGCCGCGGGGGCCAGGCCTACAGGCGCGCGAGCACGGGGAAGGCCTCCACGCCTGCGTGTGGGGAAGGCGGTACGGGGAGCACACACAGGTCAACATTATGAGGGGTCCTGGGTCGGCCAAACACAGTGAAGTAGCACCATGAAAGGCAGGGAGAGGCTAACATTATTTCAAAACTGGTGACTTATCATTGAAAGTGACACACGGACTCACCGTGTCACACGCCTTCATGACCCTGAAAGCCCCGAGCACCGTGACCTGTGTCACTTGACGTAATACCACAGGAGGAACTTTGTTTACCGCGTCCGCGAGCAGTAAAGCCACCTGCGGCCGCGTGAACAGCTGCGTGTCTGCGGGTCGGGGGCGGGAATGAAACGTGCACGCGGGCGGTGACCCTGGGCTCTGCTGAGCTTTCCTCACAGTGCGCAGAAGGGCCACCCGGACTGACCCAGCCCCAACGTGGGCACGAGCTGGCAGAGCCGCAGCCCGTCGGAAGCTGGGCCGTCTGCCCGGCCACAAGACACCCGTAAATATCGAGCTTGTTTCCTTTGGCGCACACGGGGAGGAGACCTCGTGCGAAGTGTCGTCACATCTACGGTGACTGCACACACGGTAGCGTCCAGAACACAACAGCACATCGGCCTCGGAGCCCCGCCACGACGCCGAGGCTACTCCGACGGAAAGGAAACCCGTCTTTCATGATGCTGCTCTGGAGACTCGAACCTTCTTACGAGAAGGGACACGGTGCGTACACCTGGGTCTCCTGAATCTCAGAGAGCAGCTCTTCTCAGGGAAGCTTCTCAGTTTTATAAATTTTGTTTTTTGCAGAATTCTATTTAGCCCTTTTAGTACCTCAATTAAATGGCACCTAAGTTTCCTGAAATCAAAATCATGTAAGAAGTACAATTTAAAAGGGTTTTCTGGTTATGTCATCGTCGTGAAGTAAAGCAGAATTAATTAAAATACTAGGTCATATTGAAGAATGTAATTAAAAATAATTCAACCGGGGCGCCTGGGTGGCTCAGTGGGTTAAGCCTCTGCCTTCGGCTCAGGTCATGGTCCCAGGGTCCTGGGATCGAGCCCTGCATCGGGCTCTCTGCTCCGCGGCGAGCCTGCTTCTCCCCTCTCTCTCTGCCTACTTGTGATCTCTGCCTGTCAAATAAATAAAATCTTAAAAACAAAATAATTCAACCTCCCAATGAAGTAAGAAAGATCTAGAAATTATTTACATCAAAGACTTGAAACGAACATGCTAGTTCTGTTACCATCTAAAGATACTGTACGTTAGTTAATTCCTGTTAGAACAAGCCCCAAGCTCACCTGTTAAGTGTGCCCAAATGAACAGTTCTGAAAAATCATTTAACATGTCATTATGATGAAGAAAATTTTACTTCTCAGATTCACATAATTAGAGAACTTCCTGTACACACTTTTCCCTCTGACGCACACCAAACCTGCAGCTTCTAAGTTACGGTGGGCTGTGGTAATGGACAGTTCATAAACGCGACTACGACAAGCAACGATACTTCTTTCAACCCTTTTATTACCAACAATTTTACACGTGTGTAAAAAACAAGACTACTGCACCTGCACAGTCCCTAGCAAGAAAAGGGCCCCCGCCCCACTCGCCGGCTCACACCGCGGGCCGGTGGGCACAGCACCGGGCGTGTGCCCAGCTCACTCCGGGCGAGCACCCGCCACGTCCCAGCGCGGCTGCCGCGACTGGGCGGACGCCTCGCGCGCTTCTCTTCTGGGAAACCGAGTCCGACTGACGTGCACTGTCCGTTTCGGGAGCACACGGCAGCGGTCTGCTATCGGCGGGTCACGGCGTGCTCCGCGGGACAAGCGCCTGCCCGCGCCGCCCACCCGTCGCTGCAGGATGACCGGCCACGCTCCCCACCCCGGGCTTCGCCCCTCAGGACTCACTCCCTTTATAACCAGAGGTTCGCAGCCCCGCACCCCGTTCCGTCTCGCCTTCCCCGGCCCTCCCCCCGGCAAGCGCCCGCTCGTTCTCTGCGTCCGTGTCTCCCGTGACTGGTGGTCGTTTAGATGCCACAACTTGCTCTCGGACTCTTTTCACCGAGCATCGTGCCCTCCAGGTCCTTCCTTGTCACAAACGGCAAGACTCCGTCTCGACGGCCGGGTGGCGCGCGTCTCTCAGCTCTCCTGCACGCACTCGTCTCCGGACGCTGGCTGGCGCCGCCCCCCATCTTGGCGACTGCAGGCGCGGCTGCGGCGAACGCGGGGGTGGTGCGAACCTTTGTGACTGCGTGTTCGTTTCCTTTGGATAAACGCCCAGAAGCGCAAGTGCTGGGTCCCAGGGCAACCCCGCTTCTAGCGTCTCAAGGACTCTCCGCGCTGCTCCCCACAGCGGCTGCTCCCGCCTGCGCTCCCGCCTGCGGCGCACGCGGCCGCCGCTTTCTCTGCGCCCTCGCCAATACCTGCCGCTCCCGTGCTGGTGAGCGAGCCACTGGGGCCAGTGGGAGGAGACGCGCCACCGCAGTTCGATTTGCGGTTCTCTCGCGATCAACGACGCGTTTGTAGGGGATCTAACAGGTCTTGTTTGGAAAAATGTCTTTTCGGATCCTCCACCGATTTTGAAATTGGGGCATTTTAATTGTTCGGTACTAAGTTGTCTAAGTTCTTCCCATGTTTTTGGATGTTAACCCCTCACAGGACGGATGGTTTAAAAGCATCTTCTTCCGTTCGATAGGCTGCTTCTTCGTTTCGTCGGTGGGTTCCCCTGCTGCACAGAGGCTGTTTGGTCTGATGAAACCCCATCTGTCCGCTTCAGCTTTTCAGCCCCTCCCAGGGGAGACAGATCAAAATAGATGTCGTTAAGGCCAATGTCAAAGAGTTTTCGTCTAGAACTTCTACGGTTTCTGTCTTCAGTTCCCTGTTCATCGTGTGTGGTGTGAGACAAAGGTCCATGCGTTCCTCTGCACGCAGCTGTCCAGTGCTCCCAGCACCAAGTACTGAGGAGACGGTCTACTCTTGCCCCCTGTCCTACGTTAGCTGCCCATTTATGTGCGGGGTTTTCTCCTGGGCTCTTGATTCTGTCCCACTGGTCTGTGGGCTTGCTGTGCTGGGGCCATAGTTAGGGTTCTCTGGCTTCGCAGACCTCCTAGGGTCTAAGGCATCACCATTCCCAGAGCTTGTAGTGCCCAGCTCTGCCCACTCTTCCTCCAGGAGCGTTGTTCTACCCCGTGGACGCACAGGCTCAGCCTCCCCTTCTGCCCCGTGGCCCGCACGCCTCCTGACCAGCAGCACCTGCCCCTGCAGGAGTGCCACCCGACTGCCTGACGGGCATGGCCGCCTCCTGCTGTGAAACACCGGAGCAAGGCTGGCAGGGGCGTCCACAGGTGTGCAGGCATTGGTGGGCGACAGGGGCTGCCCCACACGCTGACCCCCATCATCCTCCCTACCCTTTCTTCACTTCCTGTCTCCCACCAACCTTCAGACGTCCCCAAGCCAGCTGCACAAGTGTGACACGGGGCTTTCCTGCTGCTGTGTGGACCCTGGGGACCTCACGGCTAGTCCTGACTTGTAAGCCTTGAGAATGGCTTTTGACCTTCTGACTGGAGCCACCTTCCCATAATAAGGAGCCTTCATTCTCCTCCCTCCCTCCAACACTGTCAGCAACTCCCACCACCGACACGAAGCGTCAAGTCCACAGCATGGGAAGGACGTCTCTTCACCATCCTTGCCGGGCGCCTTCCTGCCACATCAGCTCGCGCGCGGCTCCTGAGGCCACGTGGCTTGAGCCACACGGTCAACTCTCACATTCCCAGGCTTTCTGATAAACTTGGAATTCATTCACGCAGTTGACAAAAAGCTCCTTCAAAGACATCACTACGTGTTGGGTTTTTGAGGCCGACAGGCCTGCTGCAAGGCCTGTCACGCACACTGAGGAACCTCATGCCGCACGTCGTCTGTGAACGTGCGTGCGACCACACGGCTGGTGCAGGTGCGGCGGAGAAAACACGCGATCGTGCACCAAGTGCCAGAGACACAGAGAGAAGCAAGAGTCCCTTTCCTCAGGAGCCTCTTACACTGCTGGTGGGAGTACCAGCTGGTGCCGCCGCTCCGGAGAAAAGCGTGGGGCTTCCTGAAGAAACTAGGAACAGAGCTTCCCTACCACCCTGCCATTGCACTACTGGGTATTTACCCCAAAGATACAGATGTAGTGAAAAGAAGGGCCATCTGTACCTCAATGTTCATAGCAGCAATGGCCACGGTCGCCAAACTCTGGAAAGAACCAAGATGCCCTTCAACGGACGAATGGATAAGGAAGATGTGGTCCATATACACTATGGAGTATTATGCGTCCGTCAGAAAGGATGAATACCCAACTTTTGTAGCAACATGGACGGGACTGGAGGAGATGATGCTGAGTGAAGTAAGTCAAGCAGAGAAAGTCAGTTATCATATGTGGAGCATAACAAATAACATGGAGGACATGGGGAGATGGAGAGGAGAAGGGAGTTGGGGGAAATCGGAGGAAACGAACCATGAGAGACTGTGGACTCTGAGAAACAAACTGAGGGTTTTGGAGGGGATGGGGGAGGGGGGATGGGTTAGCTTGGTGGTGGGTATTAAGGAGGGCACGGATTGCATGGAGCACTGGGTGTGGTGCATAAACAATGAATTCTGGGGGCGCCTGGGTGGCTCAGTGGGTTAAAGCCTCTGCCTTCGGCTCAGGTCATGATCCCAGGGTCCTGGGATCGAGCCCCGCATCAGGCTCTCTGCTCAATGGGGAGCCTGCTTCCCCCCTCCCTCTGCCTGCCTCTCTGCCTGCTTGTGATCTCTGTCAAATAAATAAAAATCCTTAAAAAAAAAAAACACCCAAACAATGAATTCTGGAACACTGAGAAAATAAAATAAAGTTATAAAAAGACATCCCAATGCCCAAGTCACAGCCCCTCATCCCCTGGACCGGAGAGCCGGGAGAGCGCCCCAGCTCTGCAATGCTGGTTCCAGGCAATGTGCGGAGGGCGGGGAAGGGAAGGATCAGCTTCGGAGCATTAACGGGAATGTAAACCCGCTGTCGACGGGACCAGGGCCAAGACCCCACACAGACTGAGCTCACTGAGGGCTGCTTGACCTCGCTCCTTCCAAACGCATTCCCGTGATCGCGTCAACTGCGCCGTGTGAACGAGAACTACGTTTACGTCACGCGTGGTGTCTGCACCGCGTTCCCACTTCCCACTCGTCCCGGAGGAAGGAAAGACTCGATGGCCGCTGTTCCGAAGACGGCAACGCGACGCGCTGTCCGACAAGCAAGTCCGTGTGACACAACGTGCGGGAAAGCCGGCCCAAGCCACGGCCAGCCCGCCCGGGGGACGGCGTGGGTGCGCCGCACTCACGAAACCCAGACAGCACGCGGACGGGGACGAATGCATGTTTGCCACGAAGCCACCCAGTCGGCGTGACGGAGGACTACAGAAGGACGTCAGAGCAAACTATGACGAGGAGACCGCGTCCCCTAGCTGCACCAGTGTCGCATGCGGCGGACCAGCGAGCCCCCGAGGGACCCTGCTGGGTCGCCTTCCCGAAGACAGACGAATGGGCGCGTGCGCCGGGCACTCCTCTGAGCTTCATGCACACGTGGACCCCGTCAGGCCGTCGACCTCTGCTGCCCACCTGTGAGTCCGGAGGTGACTCTGGAAGGTTCGCGGGCTCCCATACGGCATCAAGTACAGCACCGAGTGATGGTATCGTTTTACCAAAGTACGCCTCGGCACCTGATTCAGCGCTGGATGTGGCTGCCCGCGTGCCTCTGGGCTCTGCAGACACTCTGCGCCCTGGCAGGGCCGCCTCTTCCCGTGCTGGCGGTCAGGGCCCACGCCCACGGACCCAGCATGGCCGGAGGGTGGCGTCAGGCCCACGGGGAAGGGCTCACTTCAGGGCATGCTGCTCCCGGATTCCTGGGGACCGACACTGGCATTCCCAAACGCAATACTCCATGGGGACGGCAAGTATTTTCCAAAAGCACAGGCACGTCGGGACCGGTGCTCCGTCCACAGCCTCCAGACAGCGAATCCGGGGCTGCGGGCTGACGGCTGCTCTGACGTGCGGCTTCAGCTCCTTGTCCTCCTCCGTCTGCCTGGTGACGGCGTCTGCAGTTCTGAGCTGAAAACGCCACCTCCGCCGCTCCGTTTGCTTCCTGCTGCCGTCAGAGAACTCGCCACAGTGGAGCCCTCGGAACCGTGGGGGGCCACAGAGCTACCGCAGACACACGCAGGCCCGCACTCACACGGTGAACCCGCTGCCCCATTTAACAATTCGGTTGAAGATAGTTGAAAGTAACTGAAATCCAAACCCTAGCTACTCTTTCCGGTTATGCTCACGTTTATTTACTTTTTATTATTTAGGGTTTTGTTTATAAAGCTTTATACTGACGTAGATACCTCAAAGTTCCTCATTCTGGCGCTTAATGGAGCCAAAGAGAATGAAACAGAAAACACACTTAGAGGGGCTTCTGAAAACTCAGCAGTTTAAAAAAATGATCGTTTTAGGTCTTACACTTAGGTCTGTGACCCATCTGGAGCCAGTTCTCTTGGTGGCGTGAGGCAGGGGTCCCCCTTCGCTCTTCTGCACGTGGACATCCTGCTCTCGCTGCGTCCGCTGAAGAGGCTGGTCCTCCCCCAGTGAGTGCAGTGGTCCCTTGCAGGAAACCAGTCGGCCGTGCTCGGCTTCAGGCCCTCCCAGCACACCATCTTGGCGCCCTTGTTGGGTGCCCTGTCTGAGAGTACAGATACGGACTGCCGTCTGGACTCTGAAGGCCACCCTCTCGAGCTCGAGGTCCTCACACCAGCACCGTCCCGTCTTGATTCCTGCAGCCTGGCAGCAGGTTCCGGGATGAGGAACTGTGGGGTCCTTTCCCAAGATTATTTACACCACTCTGGGGCCCTTCTGCATTTCCACAGGAATTCTAGGATCAGCGAAGAAGGCTGCTGGGGTGTGGAGAGGGATTGTGTAGAGTCAAATGGCCATCTTAACATTATTAATACTGACTTGGTTTTTTGGTGCCGTTGTAAATGGAATTATGTTTACGATTCTACTTTCGGATAGTCTGTTGCTAGCGTTAGGAAATACAACGCATTTTGACACACTCATCCTGCATCTTAAACCTTTCTAAATTCAGTTATTGATTCTAACCGATTTCTAGAGGACTCCTTAGGATGTTCCGTATAAAGACCGTGTCGCACACAACTAGAGTCACGCCCCTTTAGTGTGGACGCCTCTTCTTCTTGCCTACCCGCCCTGACTAAAACCTTGCTCACAGCAGCACCGATCCTAACAGAGAAAAGGCAGAAACCACATTAATGTCCTTCAATGGAGAGACGGATAAATGAAAATGTGGTCTATTCACACGCGGGAGTATCCCCCACGATAGAAGGCAGTGAGGTACTGAGACCTGCGACGATGTGGGCGAACCCGGAAAGTGTCCATTGAGTGAAGGAAGCCAGACACAGAAGACCACACGGCGTGTGCTTCCTCTCACGGGAGAAGTTGGCACAGGCGGAACTCCCGAGGCACGAGGTTCATCGGGGCCGAGCAAGGGCAGGGAAGCAAGGGGACCGAGCTGTGCGCCAGGCGGCTTTGGGAGGGAGCTCCGACTGCACTGACGGCGCTGCGGCGGCTGTGCCCAACGCTGGCCCCTGCTGAGGCGGCCTGCTGTCCGCGTCAAGCGCTGTGCCTGGTGCCATCACCCTAGTTGCTGAACATCACGTTTATGGAGGTTGTAACAGCCACGTTCCAACGAACGACAATCATTTCATCAGATAAACAGTGAAATTTCTGGCTCTCTTCTTGTGCACTTGCATCTGGCCAGATTAAAGATACTGAAGCATCTGTGGGGACAGGCCTTTACGCGGGGGCGCGTATCACATCTTAACACACTGGGATGAGTCCTGGGAGCATCTTCTACGTTTTAACGATGTTCGTATTTCAGCAGACCCTGCAGAACGCTGAGCAGGAAAGTCAGGGCCAGTTTGAGACTCTCCGTGCTGCTTGTACAGCAGGGAGGTCGAAGGTAAAACCAGTCACTGAAAGAGTCAGTAATGCAAAATTCTTCTTAAGCCTTAAACAATTTTCATGATTTCAAGCAGCTGGCAGGTCGTACAGTTTTTGTCATCTTAATGCAACAACCGTTCGTATGTCCCAAGTCGGAAGCTGCGTGGAGGGGGTGGGCTAACGTGGGCAGGCAGACGCCACCAGAAGTCTTCCCAGCGACCTGGCCACTACGAGCGCACCAGGGACACACAGGAAAGGTCTTTGGATAAGAGGCGTGTTTGGTTCTTGCAGAAAGAAAATGCCGCGGCTCCTTAACAAAGCCGCGTGCTCCGGAGCACAGTGAGCAAAGCGGGCAGAGAGGAGATGCGTCTCTGATGAGAAAATCCCGCAGGCACCCCTCTCAGGGCGGCAACGGAAGAGCCACAAGCAGGCAGAGGCGATGGCGCCGGAGACGCAGCGGCCACACTTTCCGATGCACCATTCCCGGCAGGCGGCCCGGCAGTGGCCCCCGCGCTGTAGGATCCCGGGCGCGGAGGCCGCCAGGAGGCGAAGGGAACTCTGCCTGTGGCCGACCGCAGACTCCCGTGCGGGGTCCGGGTGGGGACCTTCCCCAGGTGAGGGTCACGGGGCATCGACGGTGCCCCGAACACAAAGCCACTGGCTGTACGGGGAAGGAATGAGGAACGGAAACACAGCTGTGGAGTGTGCAGAGTCTTCCGAGTGTGGCCGCCGCTCAGTCTGGAGCCCCGCGCTCCACGTGCTGTAAACGAGGCTTTCTCAGAAGGCGGCGATTCCCGTACGGCGGGCGTCTGTGCAGCCACTGCCTGCGTCAAGTGTCTCTGCGGTGCGAACGGAGAGCACATGCCCCAGTCAAGGGCGGCACCAGCCCGACCCTGCGAGTGTGCCCGCTCCCGAAGCCCGGCTGCTGTGCTCAGGCAGGAGCAGCTGCGTCCCCACGCACAGGACCCCAGAGCCCGCCGCGGCTCGCCCCGGGAGAGATGCGCCGCCCCGGACACAGCACGTCCCGGTGCAGAGGGGGAGGCCTCAGAGGCCGGCGCGACCAGGGAGCAAACGGCCGGGCAGAGCCCAGGAAAGGGCACGACGGTCGCAGTGCCGCCCTGAACGCCCTGCTGCTCCAGGGTGTGGTCCGGCACACTTTGTTCTGCGAGAACATAAACATCCCGACAAGGGAATGCGCGGCTCCCGTCACAGGCCGCGGAGTTCAGTTTTAAATTCGTGCCTTCTCCGCGGCACGGCTCTCCAAGCATGTCGTCGTCGTGGGCGGCCCGTGCGAGCAGCAGGCTCCCCCGCCGACCCGGGACAGACGGCCTGTCCCCGCACACCGGCGCGGCGCGTCCACGGTCCTGGTCAGCATCCACCGCTCTGGGCCCCGCAGCCGACAGATGTCTGCTCTCGTCGGGGCAACGACTCACATCTCACGCACCGCTGGCCACACACGTGTCACTACTGCGACGTCATTAATTTCAGATCTTCCCGGAAACCTGCACCCAACAAACCTGACCACAGCACGCTGCTCTCTTGTGCACGAGAAGGGAACTCGATGCCGGCACGCACGCTTCATCTGCTCCTCTGCTGGGGCAAGCGCGAGGCAGCGTGACGGACGCTTCCTGCCAGCGCGCGCACGGGTGGAGCACAGGCCGGTCACCATCCCACCAAGGGCCGCCTCACGGTTCTGCCAGCCGTGGAAGGCTCCCCACCCGACGGCTCGCTCCCAACCGCTGCAGCAGGTGGCGGCTGCCGACGGTCTCCCGCCCCGGGTTCTCTCCCCTCCACCCCACCCGCAGGCATACCCTCCGCGACGTGGAGCCCACCACGGAGACTGCCGAACCCCGACCAACCGCGGGGGGGCACCCTGGGGGACAGCAGAGGACCAGATTCTTCACGTGACAGAAATAAGGAGTAGAAGCGAGAGCACAGTTAGCGCACTTCCTGGGAGGCGACGCTTCCCTGTGGGCCCCGGATCCGCGGCTGCACCGGGCCCCTCCCGGCGGAGGGCAGGTGAGCGCGAGCGTGGCCGTCATGGCCTACTGTGCAGCACCGGCCACGCGGGCCTCTCGGGACCACCCACGGCCGCTCGGGGGCTCGGGGATTTGCTCGAGGCCACACGCTGCTCAGAGGTGGGGGCTCAGCCGGGCGTGCTGGCGGCCTCCATCTGACTGTGCGAGATGCTGGTTCTCAGAGAGTCGTGGGCAGGACAGCACTGAGTCCTCCTGCGCGCTTGCGGTGACGTGACAACTACGCAACTCGTCCTCGATGTCCTGCACGTGCGACTCAGCCGGTGTGGCCTTCACAAGCCGCCCCGGCAACACTCCCTCCAGGGCACTCCTTGGGAGGCGGCAGCCGACCCGCAGACACGGTGCCTGCCGCTGCACGGCCCCAGGCCGAGGACACCCGGGCCTGTCATGGTGCGGGGTGCACCGGGCGCGCTGGGAAGCGGCGTTCACCTTGTGATTTTACCGAGAAAGGTTCCGAAAAAGCTCTAGGCCAAAAGATTTTAAAAATACTAAAAACGTTTAAGACTCCACGTGGCTCCAACACTAGGAAGTGGAGACAGGAGGTCCCTCCAATGACCTCCGGCACATGAAGGCCTTTTGGAAAATGAAATGCGTAAGATTTCCTCTCACTCACATATTTTATATTAATTTTCTGTGATTCTTTTTAAATCTCAGAAACCCATATTATTTTTGCTTTGTCAAAACAGCAGAGTGAGACATGGGGAAGATGGGCTTTACTTTATGACTCTGGGCAAAACCACTCACCCCCATCCCGGATGGAACCCAGAATTCAGAGAAACGCGGGGGAGCTGGAGGAGGATGATCCCATCACCACTTAAAGTGCAAAATGCAAAGGCGGCATTTTCTTCTCCAGAGAAATACCGTCACGAGTCCTCCCTCCCTCACTGGCATCACACACCGAGAGACACGGGACAGGAGACAGACCTGTCCTCACGGGCACCGTGCGCGCGGCGATTCACACCTCCTGTTCGTGAACTGACGTGAGAGCAGGCGTCACACGGGCGTGTTCTTTGTGCAGACGTCCATGGCCGTCTGGTGGCCGTCTGGGGAAGGCCCCAGACATTTTGGCTCCACATCAAACTGTGACGTCGTCACGGGCCGTTCCGCGACCGACGTGCTGGACTGATCATCGCGTTTCTGATGTTACGCTCTGTCGGGTCGCGTTGTCTGAGACGATGCCGTGAACGTCCGTGTGTTGGTCCCCCGCTCGGAAGCGCCCGCGTCTCCTTGGGGACGGGAGCCGGGGAGGGGCCCCTGTGGGCCGAGGCCGCCGGGGAACACTGACAGCGATGGGGCCGACAAGGTCCCGCGCGGCGTGCGCCTCAGGCGGGACCTGTCCACGCGGGGTGCCGCACGGAGATGCCATCCCGTCACTCAGCAAGGCCGCAGGTCCTCGAACCGGAAGACGCGCGTTCGCGCAGCCTCACACACATTCCGCGTGCACTTACGTCCAACGACGACACATTTCGCTGCGATTCCAAATGGCCTTTTTGGAAGTAAGTGCCCGCACGGATGCTGCTGGGTGGAAACGTGGTTTAATCCTGACCCTGACTTCAGAGGCGTGACCGAGCCCCTGTGACCCGGGGCTCTCCTCAGGGCTCCTCTGGGCTTCGGAGCGAGCGTGCACTCGTGCGCTCCTGGGCGCGGCGGGCCTGCTCGTGCTCTGCGCCTCCGCTCGTCGCCCGCTGCTGGCGCCCACGGTCCGGGCTGCCGAGTGCGGGGCCGGTGCGGCTGGGCTCCCGCGGCCTCCAGTGCTGCCCTCCCCAGACCCGCGTGCCGTGAGCGCCCTGATTCTGCAGGACTCTCTTCTCCGGGGTCACCTGAGGAGTTTGGGTTTGCTTCGCTCCAGCTTCTTCTCCACAGAACAGTCCCACCTGCCCCCAGAAATAACCCGCCTCTGTGGAGGCGCTTCTGCTGTCGCCCGCGCCGTCAGACGGTTTTTCTCTGAATCTTTTCCTGTCGGCTCGGTGAGGCTGGGAAGGGAGAAACCTGAAGGCGATTTCACAGTCTACCTGCCTGAGTCTGAGCCCCCCACTAATTTCAGACTTCTCCCGGCTCACGGGCATCACCTCACCACCTCGTGGGGACACGGACAGTCCCCAACGTGCCACAGTGACCAACCCCGACCACAGCCAAATGCCGCTGGGGTGCCCGGCTGGCTCCGTCGGTGGAGCACATGACACCTGATCTCGGGGTTGTGGGTTCAGACCCCACATCAGCAACTGAGATTATTTCAATGAAAATTTAAAAACTCACTTTAAATTAAAACACAAAACAAAACAAAATGCTACCAGCAACTGGATACTGAGTAAACTGTAGTACATCACTTCATCGTGACGGCAGGCTCTGGGCAGACCCGCATCGTCGTGTGGGGCCCGCGGTCGGCCCTCCCGTGGCTCACGTCCTCTCTCACGCTTCCGTCAGGTCCAATCATCCTCACGCGCGCTTCCCTCCCCTCGCGTCTATGCCCGCGTCTCACACGCGCTCGTACCACCGTGAGTGGGGCCTCTGCCTTTCGGGCTGCTCGACACGCAGGGAGCTGCCCTGTTGTTCTGACCTGGGACCTGCCGCTTGGCCGGCTCGGACTCTCAGCAGGTGATCGCCTCGGTTCGTTCGTCTGCGAATACGTGCCCCTTCTCTCGGGCGCAGAGCCTGTGGCGATTTTTGTCGTACTGCAACGGCCAGAGTGAAAGATGCGAAGTGACAGTGTCGTTGGACTTCTGTTTCCTGACTGTGGTGACACTTTTCTAGCACTTCATTAGAAATAATACCGAACTGCCTGGAGACCCATCTCCTCCCGTCACGCAAACTCTCTCAGGTGTAGCTCACCACACGTCGCCAGGAAGCGCTCTTCGAGACGCATCTGCTCACCTGAGAGGGAGCACACGTGAGAAAGGGACGAGCAGAGCCAGACCCCATGCCGAGCGGACACGGGGCTCGACCTCACGACCCCACGATCATGACCTGAGCTGAAATCCAGCGTCGACACTCAACGGACCGAGCCACCCGCGTGCCCACGAATCAGCAGGCATTTAAGCCGCGGATGAAGAAATCAGGGAGGCTCTAGCCTGTTGCTAGGACGTTCACTGCTTTGGTTTATGTTTTATTCAGAATGTTACGATTGACAAGGATTCACTCATGAAACAAGTGAAAAATGAAATAAGGACAAACAAAATTTGGGGCACGGACCTGAGGGTGGGGAGCCAGTGAGGCTCTTGAGGCGAGCGTTACTGTGCAACACCAAACGCGCACACATCTCGCTCCACCCCTGCACCGGCACAGAGGCCTCGTTCTGTAACACGCGGGCAAGCGGCGTCTGCTCTCAGGAGCCGCAGCGAATCCAACAAGGGGGCGGCAGCAGAGAATTAAAACGCACACGTGCGTCACTGACAGCGGTAAGAACCGACGTCGTGCGAACTGTGACGATACGGTGCTTATCGGACGGTGGAGGTCGGCTGTGTGCCCGTGTCAGCAGAGTCAGGAGAACCCGAATCGGAATGACTCACTGCGTCACTCCACGCGTGCACACACACGCACGCACACACATACGCACGCACGCACGCGTCCTGGGGTGGCCTGCCCTGGACGCTGGCGAGTGCACACAAAGGCAACGCGAGGCAGCCACGGTACCTGTTTTGTCCGTGAGCAAGTACACCAGGCGCCCCAGCTCCTCGGGGATGGTGCTGGTCCGCACGACCGTGCCGGGGATGCTCTCGTCCTTCATGATCATCCAGCCGTACGCGGCTTTGCCCATGTCCAAGTTCACACGCAAACTGTTGAGGAAGACCCATCAGAGGTGTTAGTGGGGCCCAAACCCACAAGACACGTCCAAGCTCATGCTTTCCCTACACACGTCGTTGTCTTTAGCCTCATGTGAACTAAGTAGGAAATACTAGATTTCAGACTTTAAAATACATGGATTTGTTGACACTTAAGCCCACAAACCTTCTAGGCCCTACACCATGTTTGTAAGCGATGGTATGCAGGCCCCCCCCGGTCCCCCCGCGGAGCATGCGGAGGCAAACTCCGGAGGAGAAAGGGGGTGTGCGGAAGTGCCCCCGCTCACACAGGATAGATGGTGCGTGCGTGAGGGCATCAGGTGGCATCCCACTCGAACAGGTACTTGGAATGCATCATGACCTTCTTCTGCTCATTTCACGAGAATAAGACACATCCCTGCGATGATGACATGCTGGGAGGAGGATTGGGCCCCTCAGAACGCCAGGCTTCCAAGCCAGGGCAGGGACTTCCCTGAGGCCTCAGACGGTGGCGTGGCCCGAGCAGGGGCGCACTGGGGCAGAGCGGCAGGAGGTGGGATCGTAGTCGGGGGGGCAGAGCGCACCGCAGAGCCCGGGTTTCACCATCGGAGCAACACACAACACTGTACAAGGGGCTCCTCTGCAGCCCCCGCGGCAATGGCTGCCTGCTCTGCTCCCACCTTCGTACGTAAGAGCTCCAGCTTGCCTCTCACTCACAGTCAGACCTAAGGCCATGCAGACATGCTTCCAATTCTAGAAAAAAATCTGTGTCTAATTTGATTTTGTCAAGAGGACAGCAGATGTGCTATGTGGGGCACCTGCACAACGGGGGGAAGCTGCTGACAGTTGACCGTTTTGACCAAAATGGCAATCGTACGGGTCTGCCCACTAGGAAATGCACCCTGGAGAGGAAACGCGGATGAGTCCGAGTCAGCGGGGAGAGTAGAGTCTGTAGGTGAGTCCGAGGAAGGAAGCTAGTCACAGCGAGCTCCCACCTCAGAGACCCTCAGAGCTCTGCTGCTTGAAAGAAGAGTTCTAACCGGCAAGTGCACGGACCTTGCAAACCAGCACCTCGCCGCGTCTTGGCTCCTTACTGTCCCGCTCTGGCCGGCCACCATGCCATCAGGGAGGACAGACCGCGGAACACCGCAGCCGCTCGGCCCCGCGGGAGGCCTGGTCCCGGGCGCCGCGGGGCGGGCCGGCTGTGAAGCCCGGGGCGGGCACGAGCACGGGGCACGCTGCTTGTGTGTGTGCGACTCTGCGGGGCGGCGTGCACTCCCTGTGCGGCTGCGGTGAGGCGCCCAGAGCGGCCGCGGGCTGAGAAGCCAGAGGCGTGTGGGTCCGCGGGAGGGAAAATAGCATCTCCCCAGACTCGTCCGTGACTCAGGCGCCGGTGGCCAGGCAGAACCCCTGAACCAGAGCAGGAAAGGGAGAGGCTCTGTGGGCAGGGGCGGAGGCAGGCGGGCCAGGGGGGCGCAGGGCGGGTGGGCGCTCCCTGTGGGGCCGGCGCGGCTGGCTCTGCAGGCTCAGAGGCCAACGCTGAAGAGGACAGGACTTTCTCCTGTGGACTCTGGTCACGTTATTTCGGAAAACGTCGGCCTGCCTCCGCTACCCCAGGCACAAGGACCGCCCCGGTCGGGGGCGCGCAGGAAGTGTTCCCGAGCTCGGGGTGCCGCTGGGCCTGGGGCGGACTGGACGCCCAAGCAGCACCGCCGGGTTCTCCCAGGGGCTCTCTCCAACAGCGCGGGCACCACTCTGGAAACTGCTGCTTCTGTCACCCAGCAGCAAGAACCTGTTTCACGAACTACCGTGTCACCAACAAGCGTCAGTGGAGTATGTGGGGCAGACGGCACCTACCCTCAAGGCTGGCGAACAAGAGAATGCGGATAACCTTCAAGGGAAAACACAGCACAGGCGAGTTCTGTTTTTATAGCGAAAACGATCAAGGAAAACGTGTCTTCGACCAAGACTAATGCCACACAGGAAGCAGAAGCCTAGGTTTACATGCGTCCTGTATCTCGGTCAAGCGTTCGTACAACTTTTCAACGTTAAGAATCTCTAGAAGCTCAAACATCAAGCAGTAAGTTGACAGAGTAATCATCATTATCCCCACTTTTGAGTAATGTTCTTAGAGAATTTTAAAACTTAGACGTCTGGTCGGTGAGTAAAGTACTTCCCGGTAACGTGACTTACGGACGAAACCACATCAGGCCTGCCACTTTGAGAATTACAGACGTGGTTTATATGGTAATGGGTACCGGTTATTTTCAGCCCACTTCATTGCTATCCCAGCAGCGACGGTTTTGCCACCAAGACCCACTCTGAATCAAGCGGAAGAGCCGTATGCTGTTTCAGACTGTCGAGTGCACGAGAAGGCGACCGCAACCCGCACTGTCACACGAGGAAACCAAACCGGAGCCCCCGGACCCTGCGGATGGTCAGGAGCGTCGAGCGTCGAGAAGGGGCGCCGCGGCCGAGTGCGAGGCTGGCTGGGCAGCAGGCGCCTCACGCGGGCTCGCTCCTGACCGAACCGTCCCGCCAGGCCTCCCCTCGCTGCAGGGAGATGTGTGAGGGGGAACCGGACAAACGTGAGGCTGTGATGGGGCAGGAGCCCCATCGGGCCGTGTGCCGCCTACTACCCGTCGACTGTCCTGTGGGGGTGGCGGGAGTTGCGCTCGGGCCCCGGCCAGGCCAGGCCCAGGCCAGCGGCGCTCCTCAGGGATACGGCCACCCAAAAGGGCCTGCGTGTACTCTGCCTACCCGATGCTTGTGTTTGGGTCTTAATATGAGCAGAAGTCATTTTAATGAGAAGTTCTACAAAAGTAATCAAAACTTTTTCCTGTAAACCGTCATCTATGGGAAATGGCACAGATGCCGTTTTATCTGAATTTCCCCCAGAGTTTTCCTTCTGTGACATCCTGAACCTCTCTTTTGGGGTGCAGAGCCCAACATGGGGTCTGAACCTATGGCCCTGTGATCAAGACCTGAGCTGAGACAGAGTTGGACGCCCACTGAGTAAGCCATCTGGGTGCCCGTCCACCTCTTTCTGACACTCCGTGGATGGCAAGGGACGGCACCCAGGTCCTTGCTGGTTGAACTCCCAACGCTGTGCACGCAGAGGTCGACCGTCTCTCTGCGAGGAGCTCAGATCTCCGTCCCGGGCTTCACACCGTGACCTACAGACGATCTTCCCTCACACTCAGCACAAACCCCTCTAAAGGAGTGTACGATGGTGGGTAACATTCCCACCCCCCCCTTCCGGTGCCAAACCAAATCCAACAAACAAGCGTAAGGTTCCTCGGGGAGGAGGAGACGCTGCATCGCAGCTGTGGACGGCGGCACCACCCCGCACCTGAGCCAGGACTGGGAGACACTCTGAGTTCGCCTTCCCTCCCGTTTCCTGTATCTCAGTAACCAGCAGCCGCCCATTCAGCCTCCCCAGTTCTCAGATCCCTCTTTCTATAGGCTCCATCGGGAAGCAGCATGGCCAACCACATTTCACAGGGTAAGGGTAGGTATGAGTTACGCTGATTCTTGAACTCCAAAGTTACTAGTTCTATGATCTTGGACAAACGGCACAGTGGATCTCTCTGAGCCTCAGTCACGGCACCTGTAAAGTGCCAACGACTGGCAAGGACACCGTGGAGACTGGCACTAGTGCTAAGGGCAGGTTCCTGAATCATGTCACCGGAGCAGATGTCCCTGGTCTCAACAGTCAGAGAAAGTTTTACTCAAGAGACGGGCCCTGAGCTGAAACAGAGTGGACAGGGGTGCACCACTCAGGGAAGGCAGGTCATCAGCGAGGCCCCAGAGCTCAGCCGGTACAGACGGTCCGTCAGCGGAAGGAAGGGATATACACACCAAACACACCGAGAGTCCGTGGGAACTGCGACATCCAGTGCACACAAAGACACGCAGAACGGACAGCCCTGGGTCCTAAGAAACAGAAAATCTACTACGGTATGAGCGTAGTTGAAACCGGTATATGCCAAATTCTAGGTCACGTTATTAAGTCTCTGAACGGGCGTGGGAGACTGGAGATCTGAAAGAAAGGAGAAGAAGTGAAGTTCCAGACCAACCGAAGCAAAGAAGTCCTGGTACAACATGGAGCCTCAGCCACGGTGCAGGGGCCAGCGGGATGCCATGGGGCGCGCCAGGACCTGGGGCTCCCCGGAGGGCTCTGAGCCACACTCAGGGAGACCCACTTTCTCGCCTTCCATTCAGGGTGATGTCAGCCCAACCCCTCAGCATCCCTCCCAATCAAGTATGAACCACAGGGTATCGGGGTGTGGCAACAAGGGAACTCAGGACCTCCCCCATCAGACTTGTTTCACCGTTTCCCTGCGGGCAGGGGGTGAACGCGTGAAACACTGCACACGCGGGAGCGAGAGGACCGCGCACGCGTGTGCACTGACAGGCAAGACACTCCGTGCAGCAACAGTGTAAAAGCATGCATGTGGCAGTGAGGCCACATATTTTCTGTGAATACGTGAAAGGGATAAATATTCCTAGTAAAGGACCAGCCCCCCCTTTAGTTTACAAATAAGTACGAATTGTATGCAATTTGATACACCTTAAAATTAAACGTAAAGATACATAAGACGCCAAATCAAGCACATAGTAGTTGTGTCAAAATATTAATAAGAAAGTTAACTGGGCAAAAACAGACCAGATGAAAAGGCTGAAGGCAGAAAATCGGATGCTTTCAAGGCTAGCAAAGCTCAGCTCAGCTCTCCACCCGAAGGTGACAGTGACAGTGACCACAGTGAAAGTAGGGCAGAGGAGAGGAGGGCGGGAAGGAGGCACCCCCCAGTGTCCTCACAAAGGTGCCCCTGCAGACCCACCCCCACTCCGAGGTCGGGCCAGGGCACTGGGCCTCCCGGATCCAGGCTATGCACCGTGAGGCAGTGCTGGGTTCTGGGAGCGTCAGGGCACTCTCAGGAGTTCTGAACTGGCTCAAATAGACTGTGTGATTACAGAGCATGAGCCCGAGGCCTCCCATACCGTCTGTGTGAGCAGGTGAGGGAGAGGCGGCCGAGAAGACATGTCCCCTAAGCAGAGTGGGTGGAGCAGGACAACCACGGAGGGCCCTGGGCGTCCTGCTGGAGCCACACCCAACGGGTTGCTGGGCTCATCTGCTTTGCACCTGTTTTACACATAAACACATTCCCCCTTTAACTTACGCATCGGTTAAGAACTGCATCTGTACATCTTTCATGAACAAGTACTGCAGTCTAAGTGAAAAGCAAACGACATCCATATATTTTCAAACACGGACGAGCTGCTCTTCACTATGCGGAAAGATGACACGAACTGAAACAAGACGAATGAAACAAGGGCCAGAAGGACAAGGGCCTGAAGAAGGACTCCAGCCGCTGGGGCCGAACGTACAACTCTCCCCCCAGGGAACAGAAGAGACCGCCCGAGGCCACAGAAGCATCAGGCGTCCTCAAGGCGAGAACGCCAGCTCGCAGCCCCAGGCTCTAGAGCCCGAAGCCTCCACCTCCGGTACACACCAGCTCTCACGGGAAACGGTGAGGACACTGTGGCTTTCTTGTAGCTTCTGACTCTGAAGTCGGTTTTAGACGCACAGAAGTAGCAAAACCAGGCGGGTTCCTGGGTGCTCCCCCAGTCGCGACACCTTTGGCCTGAAGCACTCTCTCCGGGCAGAGCTGATGTTACGGCATGGTTATGTCACACGCAGGGTTCACTCGGCCTCGGCCACGTTTTACACATACTCTTCTGCTTTCTGTGTTCCAAGGACAAGTTCGTGTCACGCCCTGTCACCATGACAATCATGGACGGTTCCAAGAGGCTTGCAGGCTCCTCAGGTTAACCCCCAGCAGCAGCAGCGGCCCATACCCCGAGCCCTGGCAACCGCTGAATTGACCATCATTATAATTTTCTAACTTCAAGAATGTCTTATGAATGCCTAGTTGTTCTGTGTACCAAAACTTTATTCCTTTCTATTACGGGACAATAGTCATCGTACAGACAGACCACAGTTCATCTACGTCACGTTACGCTAACGTCACCTACCGTCCCCCCAGTTTGCTATAGTTGTGCCTGTTGTTAAAAGAAAGTCTGCCTCATTCTCAAGAATAAAGTTTATCACATTTGGGACCTGAAAGTTTTACCTACCCTTGGAGAGTCCTGCTAACAAAGCTAATCAGAAAGTTTCATTCCAATTCGTCTTTCTTTATGCAAAACTGCAAGAAAGTTCTGTGATCTTGAGTAATGGCAGGTTATTCTATCTGAACTACTGCTCCCCCTGAAAACAAGAAATACTGTATAAAATATTTTTCATATTTCTTAAAAGAAAGAACTGACTGGATAGTGAGGAATTTCCGGGTTGAACCCTCACCGGGTTCCACAAAGGTGAAGGAAGTGCCAGTCAGGAGGCTGACTTTTCTTTCAACAGGCTGCGTGTAAGGGCAAAAACAAAGACCGGACCATCAACGGGTGGAGGCCCAACACGAGGCCCTTCTTTCTTTCCACGGCAGGCAGGGCTGTGAGGGCTACGCTGTCACCCTGAGGGGAAAGCTGGAAAGCGAAATACCTGTGCGTGCAGCTGGCAGCAGGCTCGCGTGATTCAGTGACTGTGACTCTCTCCGGTTTGGAGGAAGATGTTCCGAGGCAGATGGTACCTCCACGTACACTGCAGAGGCAAGTGTACAGTTTCCAGAGAGAGAAAGCTCTTGGCTTTGACCTCACATTGCTCCTATAATTAGCTTTTCAAATATAATTACCAAAGAAAATTCCCACAAATAAACCGAAAACAAAACACAACAACAAACAGCACAACACCCAGGCAACAGCGTACTCGAGTGACAGCCAGAGGGAAAAAAAAGAGAAAAGGACTGACAAAAGCAGCAGATCCCCCCACGAGACTGACACAGACTGTAAAACAAGGAAACATATGGAAAACTAGGAAGATATTTGCAAGGAACAGGCAAACGTAAAAATGAATAAATCAATGTGCTAAAGATACCAAACAATTTCCTGGACCAAAAAGTATCAGTAACAGAAATTAAGAACTCCACTGGTTTGACAACGGCCTAGACACAGCCAAAGAAGAGATCAGCAACTTGGAAGTTGGGTCGCCGGAGAAGATACAGAATGGGGAATGAGGACAGAAGGTGGAAAATAGGGAAGAAAAGGAGAAACAAAGAGTGGGGTTAGGACACTGAACAAATCTCACATTCATGTCCTCAAAAGAGAGGGGACAGAGCGCTATATAAGGAGACAACAACCCTGTTTTCTGGGATAGGAAAGGAGTGACTCACAGACTTGAGCAATGCACCAAATCCTAAGCATTATACGAAAAGCAGCTTCCATCCCCACACAGCGTGTCTGAGCACAGAGCAACAACAAGGAGTAGGTCGGAAAGCCACTGTAGGGTGGAGGGCACCGAGGAGCAGAGGCCCATGGATGCCTGCCAGTGCAGGCTGCGGCCGGAAGGCAACATGGGGCATGTGGGTGGAACGGTTTCACGAAGGGAAGCCAAACAGAAATCTAGAGCGTTCCCAACAAAGCCAGAGTAAAGAAAACAATACATTTCTGACAGAAGGAAAGTCACTCTACATGAAAGGCCTGAGGTGTAGGAAGAAATGACGAAATACACGATACACTGAAATGTACAGGGAATGTGCAAAACAACAGTATCTTTGGGACTTAAGAACGACTCGGATTAAAGTACATGACAAAAATGGCACAAGGTCGGAGTGGTGCAAGGAGGTAAACATTACACCAAGACAATGTGTACAGGAAGTGACCACCTGTGGGTCTGAGAGAGAATAATGCTCTCAGGTCACAGGCTAACTATAAGAACAAATACAGCTTAAAACCTTCCCAACTAGTGGAGAGAAAGTGGAATTCTAAAAAATTATAAGTAAAATGGTGAGACAGGAGGAAAATATAGAATAGGTAAGTCATACTAAAAAACCAAAATAAGATGGTAGGTTTAAACCAGAAATACAACAGAATCACAATAACTGTGTAGGCAGCGTTTGTCAGAGTAGGTAAAAATTAAACGTAAGAGACACACACACACACACAGAAGGGAAAAGTGCAAAATGGAGCAAGACAAGCCAAGCACATCACACCCAGCAGGCACGGCTACATGAGCATAACACGAAGCAGAACTTGACGCAAAAAGCTTTCCCAGAGGGGTGCCTGGGTGGCTCAGGGGGTTAAGGGTCCGACTCTTTCAGCTCTGGTCTTGTCAGAGGGTTATGGGGTCAAGTCCCAAATCAGGCTCCGTGCTCAGGTGGAATCTGCTTGAGGATTCTCTCCCTCTGCCCCTCCCGCATTCTCTCTCTCAAATAACTCTGTAAGAAAAAAAGCTTTAGCAGAGATAAAGTCACTTGATAATGAGAAAATGCTTAACTCAGCAAAAATATATAACCGTTTAAATCTGTATACATCTGATACCAAAGCCACAAAATAAATAATTGCAGCAACAGAACTCCAGGGAGAACAGATTCCCAACACCAATGAGAGATTTCCACACAATGCTTAGCAAGTGAGAGAAGGGAGAAAAGCTAGCAGGGGTGCAGAGAAACTAAAGCACAAGATTAACAATCTCCGCCTACCAGACATGCCCACATCCCAGCAATTCAGCACCCAGGTTTAAGTCAACTAGACATCCAGCCCTACAATGCATCTCAGCTAAATTCATGCATCTGAAATGAAGGTATATTCTTTGAAACGACATAAAAAACTAAGTATGAACAAAGATAATAATTAGAAAATGCAAATACACTTGTAATAACCACTGGTCAAAGAAGAAATCACAGTGGAAGCTAAGAGATATACTGTACCTGACGGTAACAAAACCACTACTACAGAAACGTCTGGAATGTAGCCAAAGCAGTATTTCCGTGCGAATTTATAGCCTCAATGACATATATTCAGAATGGGAAAAAAAAGGCTGAAAATTCTAGTAAAAGTTGGGCAAGGTTTCTATGGAGAAATTTTTTTAAACTTCAAGATACTGCAGAAGACCTAAAAAATTAAGAGAGAGATGTTGGGGTGCCAGGGTGGCTCAGTGGGTTGAGCAGCTGACTCATGATTTTGGCTCAGGTCATGACCTTGCTCCACGCTCGGAGTCTGCTTAAGTATTCTCTCCCTCTGCACCACCCCCTCTTGCTCCCTCCCTCTCTCCCTCTAAAATAAATAAATCTTTTTTTAAAGATTTTATTTATTTATTTGACAGAGAGAGAGAGATCACAAGTAGGCAGAGGCAGGCAGAGAGAGAGGGGGAAGCAGGCTCCCGGCTGAGCAGAGAGCCCGATGTGGGGCTCGATCCCAGGACCCTGGGATCATGACCTGAACTGAAGGCAGAGGCTTTAACCCACTGAGCCACCCAGGCGCCCCTAAAATAAATAAATCTTAAAAAAAAAAAAAAAAAGTTGAGACATGCTAGATTCATGGCCTGAAAAATTTAGTATTAAATGCAAATGGCCAGTGAGAACAAGGGTACTCCTGAAGAACACAAGGAGGAAAGGCCCCGTTCCAGAAACCACTAACTCAGGACAAAGGGGTGAGAGTTCCAGTAGTTTGTTCTCTGCTCAGGAATAAACAACTCCCCCAAGGGAACAGCACAGGAGACCCAAAGCAGCCTGTGCTTGTCTGAGTCCTAGTGTATGACAAAGGAGCTCTAGGTCACTAGGGAACAGTCCTTCTGACAAGGGATGCTGAGACAACTGGTGTGGAAAACAGTGATACCTGAAGATCCTGTTTCACACTATTAAAAAAATCCATCACTTCCAGCGGTCAAGGACAACCCTGCTATGCTTTTAGAAGCTAATGCAGGAGGACAGCTCCATTGTCCATTGACGGCTTCCTAAACAACATACGGACAGTGACAACCAAGAGCAAAAAAGACTTAAAATCTGACTATGCAAGATTAATACTTTCTTATAACTGCACCAACTGTAAAAATTCAAGCAACAGATTGAGAAAGACTATCCGTACAATGCGGGCCTGAGAAGAACACCCATATCCTATGAACACATACAAACTGCCCAGTAGGGCAGACTACCCCACGTTAGGAAAGCTGCGGACAGTCTTCTGTGACTGGCTGCTCTGTGCTCTGGGGCTGCACACCTGCGGCCTCTGGAATCTTCCTTTTCCCTGGCAGGCAGTGCCAGCCCGCAGCTGGGCAGCTCTGTGAGCCCACTTCCTACCTGTGGGATCTGGGGAATCCGATGGGCTTCTCTCAGTGTATCCTGTCTCCGTTCCTTCCAGCCCGAGCTGGCAGTGCTTCTGCTGAAAGAGACTCTCAAAACCTCTGTGCGTCTCCTGTGCATGTCGTGGGGACCCACGCCCCCTGACAAAAGGCTCCCACACAGATTTCCCTCGGATAACCCCATCCGCTCCAGGCTCTGGCCGAGAAGGGTGAGTCCATGAGTCACAACCATAACCTCTTCAGCAAAAAGCTGTCCAGCCACACCCTTGGCCCTCCTTCCTGTGCGTGCTTTCCAAACTGTGCACTTTTGAATACGCGTATCTTTTGCAATCTGGATAGGCTGCAAATTTCTGCCGCCACTGACTGGTTTCCTAGGTCGGAAACACTCTTTACCCCAGGCATTCCCCAAGCATGCTAAATGGAGAAGGAATCCCTACTGGAACGTTAAGAGAGTCGACTTCTAGGTTCTGAAGCAAATTCTATACCCACATTACCTGACATTCTCAGTACTCCGTTCTTACTGCGCGGTTCTCTGAGCACTGGGTACTCAGTCCTTCCGGCAGCTAAGTGGCAGAATGGGGCCCCCACCAACCGCACGACTTTAGACAAGACGGGCCCACGTGTTTCTCAGAAGGGACAGAGTCCTCACCGCCGGCACATTTCTACCGCCATCACCCACGCATGGCCCCGCGAGGGTAGAAGGCCCCCTGACCCGGCACTGACAGGACAGTTTTCTGAAGCATCAGCTAGAATGTGACACTGCACTTGAAAGTGTGTGGGGAGAAGAGCTGCTGGGCCAACACACAGCACCCTGACGGGGTCTAACTGTGCCCCGAAGAACTGTGGTGGTGCGGGTTTTGTCATGAGTGACACAAACAATGCAGGGAACATGTATCCATTTCCATTACATGACTTAAACCCTGTCATATTTTCCTTAAAAGACAAAGTAAACTATCAAGTGACTCAAAACTATTTTGTCAAGAAAAATTTCCATGAAACAGCCTCCGTTTGTTAAATTTGAAAAGCCTTTTTATCAACCAATGGAACCAACCAACCAACCAACCAGAAACAGACTCCCCGACGCAGAGAACAAACGGTGGTTACCACAGGAGGGGGGCGGGGGCGGGGCCGGGTGAGGGCCGTGAAGGGGATTAACCAGTACAAGCCTCCAGTTAAAAAATAAGGGAGTCACGGGATGAAACGTAGAGCACCGGGAGCCTAGTCGGTAATAGTAATAGCGACCACACGGTCACCGACTTACGGCAGGGAGCGTTGGGTAAGGGGAGCAGCTGTCCAATCGCTACACTGGACACCAGAAACTGGTGTAACACTGTGTATCAACTGTATTTCCATTAAACACACGTGTTATGGGGCGCCTGGGTGGCTCAGTGGGTTAAGCCTCTGTCTTCGGCTCAGGTCATGATCTCAGGGTCCTGGGATCGAGCCCCGCATCGGGCTCTCTGCTCAGCAGGAAGCCTGCTTCCTCCCCTCTCTCTCTGCCTGCCTCTCTGCCTACTTGTGATCTCTGTCTGTCAAATAAATAAATAAAAAATCTTAAAAAAAACAAAACAAAACACATGTTAGGTCACTGGAAGAAAAAGCACTTAACCTTCCAAAATTGTGCACTTTGCAAAAAGGGAAATTTTAAAAATCTATCCTTTATTAAACTGAAAAGCATATTTACCAAATACTAGAATGTATTATTATTCATATTTTAAGGAAACTTTGCAAAAGGAAAACAAACTTGGTTGAACTGCATGTAAACACGAATTCTACAGTTTTCATTTCTTCTGCTGAATTTGTCTGCTTGTGTCCTCAAACTGTGAAGATGATGCGAGGTCTCATGCTGAAGCAGGCATGAGACATTCTGGAGCTAGACGGAGGTGTAGGTACAGTTCTGTCTAGTAAGTCTCTCCACACTTGACTGAACACGTAAATAAAAAACCGTTGACTGGAAAACCAGAACAAGACAGAACTGCAGAAACAGTATGTTCCTCATTTGTAAACAAACTTTTAAGACGTCTGTACAGGCTGAATAAAAAAAGGTCTATGTGTAAATATTGGTATATTTACATATACATAAATATGCACATTAATAATTACAAGTCTGTATATGTACACGTTTCTGAAAAGCCTTATAGTCTTTACCAACAGTAAAATTGCAGAAAATATATATTTCTTTCTCTTGTTATTAGGTATTATCTAATTTTTTACTACAAATATATATATATATACAACTGAAATACAAAAAAAAAAAAATCGGTATCGGCTTAAAATTGGTTATAATGGGGGCATCTGGGTGGCTCAGTGGGTTAAGCCTCTGCCTTCATTTCGGGTCATGATCTCAGGGTCCTGGGATCAAGCCCCGCATCAGGCTCTCTGCTAGGCGGGAAGCCTGCTTCCCCGTCTCTCTCTGCCTGCCTCTCTGCCTACTTGTGATCTCTGTCTGTCAAATTATTAAAAAAAAAAAAAATCTTTAAAAATCCTTATAATGTATTATATCTCATAACCATGATTCATTTTTCTTGTTAATTTGATAAAAGGAAAAGTGTAAGTCTTTTTATACTGTCATGCTGAAGAAATTGGAGAGTCCATAGGAATAAAATATTTCATTGAAAAATACAATAAAATTTCAGTGGTTTTCAATGGTTTCTACCCGTTAAATACAGAAGTGCCCTGGAGAAAAGGAACAGCGCCCCCACTAGGCCTTTTGCATTGTATGACAGTCTCGAAAGGCACATCATAAAAACATGTTAGAACGGGCAAAAGCAAAGAAATGGAGAGAAACAAGAATAATGAAAGCAAAACCCCCAAACTAAACCAAACCAAAGCAAATTACTAAGAAAATAGGTGTTTGCTCTATGGATATGGGAGTAGCAGACTTTTGTTGGCACTTGCAGGAGGAGAGCAGAGGAGTGTGCCAACAAGTTAACAAGTGACTGTAGTGCCAGTCACTATGGACACAGCCAGGCAAGGGCGGCTCCCATGGGCAGTGGGGTCCACATGGGACAGTGCGGTTCCTGTTAGGCAGTGGTGTTCACCCTGGGCAGGGGGTTGGTTCACACCAGGCAGGGGGGTTGGATCACACCAGGCGGGAGGGCTGGCTCATACTGGGCAGGGGGCTGCGTCACACCGGGCAGGGGCACTCCCACTGGGCAGGGGGGTTGGTTGACCCCACACAGGGGTCCCCTGAGCTCACACCTTCCAGCACCAAGTGCTGCTGGTGTGTAGTGGGCTGCATGTGGGGTGCTAGGCATGTGGCCTACTTCCCTGTGGGGAACTGCAGAAGGAATCCTCGTAGGCCCCGGACTCGAGTCTGGAGGCTCCGGGGGAGAGCTGTGACACTCCTTCAACGCAGGAATGACATCAAGGTCCTTGAACTAGGGAGCAACAAAGCCAAGCCAAATCAGCAGATAAAATCTGCAGAAATGGTTGGTTGCGTGGGTGCCGAGAGTAAGGGAAGGAAGGCTTCCATGCTGCATCTGGGAGACGCCCACGGGGTGCCACGTCTGGCAGTGAACTCTGTGTCGTATTTACTGCACGAGAGCGGACACACGAGCGGCACAGACTTATCACATTTGCAGACTGACTTTCCTTTGGGAACTTACTTCCCACATCCTCGCACGGAAAACGTGGTGCGTGTCGTGCACCAGGCTGGCCCGGCCGGGGCGGCAGCAAACCGAGCAGAGGCACCCTCCGCGCCAGGTTCCACGCACGCGTCTGGCCTACAGCTGCATCCACGTCCCCGCAGGACGCCAGGTGACATGCTCGGCGCAGGTCGGGTTGTGGGGGGGCTGTGACCAGGCCTTCAGTCTCAGCCGAAAGGGTCAGTGCTGGGATGACTCATCAGTAGCTCTAGTCTGCCCATTTCCCCTTTCCAGTGAGCTTCTGGGGACAGAGATGTGTCACCAGAGCCCCCCGCTGGCACTCGCTACGTGTCCACGGGATGACGATGACGCCGCGCGACCGATCGACACTCGCAGCTGCTCAGAGCGGGGCAGGACCTCCAGAGCGGGTCCCTTCAGAAAGGGTGAGACGAGCCCTCGGGCACCCCGTGCTCGGTTCTCAGCCCTGAGCCCGACGAGGCCCCTGTCCTCACGGAGCGGGTGAGCACAGAACCGCAGACGAGCAAGAGCAGAGAGCAGTGACCCGCGGGGACAGCAGCAGAACTAAAACAGGCTGGTGGGACACCAAGTGGCCGGCCAGGGCCTCCCTGAGCACAGGGGCAGCCCTCCCCGGCCAAGAAGGGCCAAGCCCAGCGTGTGGTGTGGCGGCCGAGGGGGAAACGCCGGGCAGGAGAGGCGGGCCGGCCACGGGCTGCACGCCGGGTGCTGTCACGGACATGGCGCCCGGGGACACGCGACAGCTCCGCTTCGGCGATGTCCGTAAGTGAGAGACATCGCCTTCAGACAAACTTGTGGAGAAAGCTGGTCTGTAAAGACGCTTTTCTCTTCAGAACGTTTCCAGCCCTGGCAGGAGCGCTCTAGCCTGTCTGCCTCTGTTCTGTCACAGAAGATGCTGCTTCCCGCTTCCCGCTTCACTCAGGCTTTACTGGGCTCTGACTGCCCACTCACGCCAAAGTGCCCAGTCACAGACATGAAGCACCTTCTACAATGTATTTGTGGAAATATTTTAGAACGGACTCACATCTATCTGTACTGCGAATGTTAGCAATTAAACTCAACAGACGCTAATTAATTATTCACACCCCGATGTCGCGTAGGATGGGTTATCACTGAGAAATCGTTCGTCGTAAAGACCGCCTCGCTCCTACGTTATCTCACTTGACAGACGCACCGGTGGCTTCCGCATCTGCCGTAGTGACACATCCAGATGTGGATCCAGTGGTCCGATGGTACCGGAAACAAAGTCTGTCAGCGGTAAACAAAACCGTTCATGGTTCATCCAGAAACACCTCCCAATTCTTGAATATATTATCAAAACACTGACACAAGGAAAAAGCACGAGATTTCCAGATGACGCTAACAAAACGGACTTTGCCCCCCACGGCATCTTCTACGGAAGCGCGACTCGTCGCCGTCCCCAGCGCTCTCGGCTGCTCCCTCTGCGGCTCTGGGCGGCCTTCCTGCTCTCCGACAAAATAAATGCCCGTAAGTCATACTCAGTGAAACCAGCTCTTTGTTTTACCTTAATTCTTGCACGTACCTGATGGGGATGATGTAGGAGAGGAGGAGGAGGAACCGAAACAGGTTGCGGTACCACGGACCCGCAAATCCTTGTAAGGTTACCATGATGACCGAGAGAGCGACTAGAGCCACAAACAGTGCTTTGGTCAGCTGGTTGAGTTCAAGGTCCAACAACCCAACCTGAAAGGGACACACAGAATTAGGGCATAACCATAATGTCCGCAGTATTACAAACTGGGATACATGAAGTAATGAACGATATCCTCAAACTTCCTCTGGTATGACCTTATCTACAACAAAACACAAAATGGTATGAACTCCACTCTTCTCCTAAAAAGCCTCTCAGAGATTTAAGCAGAATTTCTAAAAGGGAGTCACGATCCTCAGGGCACTCCCAGGACGGATGTACTGAGACAACCGGATGTACTGGTATCCAACCAAAACACACCCAGATCCTTTCTAAAGATGAAAATGCCATGACAACAGACGGGCAGACTGCGACAGGGGGTGGGGGCGGCGCGAAGGACGCCAGACCTGCTCAGTCTGCGGAGAGGGGACGTGTCTGTCCCTCCGCATGTGCTAACGGACGCTCAAGTGCATCCCATGTACCGGTTTTACGTTCAGACGGAGGCTCCCAGGAACAGGACAGTGTCCATCATCCCCATCCGCCAGGAGCGTCTCTGAAAAAAAACCTTCTCTGAACTAAGCAGAAAAGCAACAGACCAGGTATTAGCTTAAGTGAATACCTTTTGAGTGTGCAGACATCCTACTCTTTAGATTCTCCCAGTAAGGTCCACAACCCCAAATTCGTTCTGTGGGTCACGTCTTAGCTGAGCAGAACGTGAGGGGAAGCTATGTCCATGGGAATGAACTCATTTTGGGGTGCATTCTGTGTGGGATCTGGGAAACGGTAAGTAGCGTTTATTCCTCAAGTCACAGGTGCACAACTTTGATCTCAAGCTCCGGCGGTCTGCACACTGTCCCCCCGCTGAGTCGCCTGGTTGGAGGACCACACTGTGTTAGAGCAGTGGGCGGACGCAGGGTCTTGGGCTTTTCAAAAAAGGCTTCAGAACCACACAGGGGCAAGTCGGGTCACACAGCAAGGACACTTCCTCAGGAATCAAAACGTAAGCTCCTCTGAGTGCTGGCTCTGCCGCCTGACGGTACGACCGGGACCAACTGCACACCCATGCTCCCATCTGTGAAATGCGCTTAGAGACACGCCCCGTAACAAGACTCAGGGGGTGAAGACGAGGACAGCCCCGGGCACACAGGAAGCCCACACACGCGTGTTCCTGTTCTCGTTCTTCGAGTTAGAAACACTGCGATCTGAGTCCGCACTTCCCACGTCTGTGGCCTTGGCCTTACCCTGGCTACTCTCGCTCTCCTCACCCCTGAGCTGGGGCTCCCCACCTGCTCACCAGGTGGGCTCCCTGCCGGCCCTGGGGAGCCCACGGTCTCCCCTGGTGATTGCCCACCCCGCCTCCTCCTCACACAGGGGACCCTGACAGGTGACCGAGTCTCCCAGCTACGTCCACGCGCCACCGTTGGAGCTCCTCCCCAATCTCACACAAGCCGCGAAAGACCGTCATTTAAAAAGAAAGCGACTGCCCTAACTTTGATAAAATAAATGATACTATAATTCTCAAACTAAAACATTTGAGGATAACTGAGCTAATTAATTAGCAACTTGGTTTATTTTTTCGTACTTCTGAAAGTCCCCAATTGGGCCAAAACAAAGTTGCCCCCCCACGCCTCGGGCTTCAGTCTGCGTCTGGCTGTGATTAGCACCTGCTACAGGCCTGCACGAGAACATTCCGGTCCGCGTCAGAAAAACACCCAACGTGGTCAGCACATCTGGGCGAGTGTAGCTGTGACGAAGTCCGCTCATTACATAAATGGAATTAAGAATACTAAATATTAAATAAACAGAAAGGTCTGCTGAGCTTTCTGCCAGTGCAAGCTGACGAGAAACGGGCCCACTGAGCCTCCAGCGGCAAGAAACAGCCAGTCCCGCAGGAAGAGTAAGACGAACACCAGTGACAGAATCACAGGACACACAGCCTCCGTCTGTCCCGCTGCTGCTGGACGCCACTCTGTGGCCTTTAAGAACAGCCTAGAAACACGGGAACCACAGAAGTAACCCGACGCTTGCCCGGAGGCTTGGGTTCGGCCTACCCACCTACCGGGACCCTGCAGGGTCTGCCTCCGGTTGACCCTCGCGAATCCAGCCCAAGGCCTTAGCTCAGTCCCCAGCCCACAGGCTCCGCCCTCCACCCCACAGGACCCGCTCCCTCCCATACCCCGCCCCCGCCCTGGGAAGACAGTGCCAGGGCCCCAGACTGGGGTGCGGTCCAAACTGAGGCTGTGTCCGGGACCCATGCTCAAGTCTGCGCGTGGCCGCAGGTGACCTCCGCCCTGCACAAGCGGTCACCTCTGGGCCGGGGTCACCTCACGGCCCTCCACCCACAGTGCTCGCACCCTCCCCAGAGGGCAGGCAGGTCGCACGGGGCCCTTGTGGGCTTCTGGAAACTTCCAGCAGGCCCGCCTGGTAAGGGCTGCTCTTCCCTTGAGAACCAGGCCACGGAAGGGCCTGCACGGATTTACCAACTGCATTTAAAGAGCCGCCCAACGAGGACAAATACCTTGCAATTTCCGCTACTTCAACTCCTACATAGTTTATGCTTGAATTATTGAGAAAAATAGGTTTCTGGATTAGAATGAAGAAAAATTAAGCTGAGGAAGTAGAGCATGTTTCAAAGCCCAGACCCTTCTGCTGTGACAAAGGAGGCCTGAGTGTCAGGCCTCGCTGAGGGTCAGATGAAGTCATTATTCATTCAGTCAGGGAAAAAAGACTCAATTACCTCAACCCAAAGATGCTATCAATGAATGCAAAGTGCATATTTTACTCTATTCATCCAAATCCCATTAAAAAGTGAAAGGAATGATTTAATCTGGCCTTGCAGAGTTGGTCTTTTTTCTGTAATAAAATAAAGAATCACTGTCTTGCAAAACGCATAACCACTGCCTCACACTCTCCCTGCATCCCGGCAGTGAAAGGCTGTAAAAGCCGGGGCAAAAACAGTCAGAAACGAACACAAAGTTTCCTTTGGAAAAATGCCACATACAGGACCGACAGGAAAAGCAGCCCACGGCACACTGCTACGCAGACAGCGCCAAGGATTCCCACCTTCCTGCCCGACCGAGACGCTTGGGCTCACCGCCGGACTCTCGAGCAGCTCAGCCCTGAGGCCCGCCGGGCAAGGTCCTCTCCCAAGCCCTCAGACCCAAAGGAAAGCTTCATCACTTTGAACTTTTTACGTTCCCAGAGTAGGATGCAGCTCTGCAGTCTCTCAGGTGGTGCTGGCGGAAGGTTCTTCTTCCTGGAAAATCACTGCCACCGAGCTACAGTATAGAGCACGATCTAAATTCTCTTTTTTTCTTTTGTCAATTCTAACAAAGTCCACTTTTAGTTAATAGTTAATATTTTCATACTCATATCCCTAAAACATGCTTAAAAAGTTTCTTCAACTCGCCTAAAATGCAATCTGGATTCTTAAAAATAGTAGTCGGTATAAAAACTAGTTAACTTATAAACTTACAGGTTTTATAAAGAAACCTGGCTGCTTCACTTTTGATGTGATTCTCTTCCTTCTTTAAAAAAATTTCTTGAAACACCTGAACGGGCCAAATACCTTTTGCTATGATTGTAAAACCTTTCCACCCATAAAATATATTATTAATCACTCGGAGTAATTATGACTGTATAAGAAAAGGTAAATTAAGTACATTAGCAAGCAATTTTCAACATTTATTGTAATTTCCTATATTAGTAAAGCAAATTTTCTTCTACTTGTCATAATATTTGTTTTATTTGAAACAACTGTGATAACAAAATTAAATACGCTACTGGAAATTTTAATCTCCAAGGGAAAATTTGTGCATAATGTCTAAGACACCACAATGGTTCTGCAAAGGGGCTGTTCTAGGATAATGAACACAATAATTGCCTGTATAATCTAAAATGCTACTAATGGCAACGATCACAAATCCATTTAGCTCCTCTTTAATTTATGTACCAAGTTTTAAATAGCTAATGGTTCTCAGTAAAATAATGGTTTATACCAACAATAAAGGGTAAATACGGTATTCTCCTGCTTAATCAAGAAAAGATCAGTCAGGTTTTTGTAAATGGACAAACGAGAGCCCGCCTTATCTCCAAGACACAGCGCCATCCCATCCATCTCCAAGTTAAACCCCTATCGTGCCTCCAAGTCCACCCCAAACTGGAACAAAGGTCTCGTGCTACACAAACTTA
>PJEN01006917.1:0-104913 GCA_004024605.1 Pteronura brasiliensis
GCCTGCCTCTCTGCCTACTTGTGATTTCTGTCAAATAAATAAATAAAAATCTTTAAAAAAAAATTAAGATAGTCAGGAGATTCCTAAAGAATGTCACAATATGTCCCATCCAGGAGTGGGGGTTGGAGAAGGTTGCTGGGTGTCAGCTTTTGCTTTGTCCTCAGCCAGCTTTCTGTTCCCTCATCAGGAACATAGCACTAAATACTTTCTTCCAAGATGATATTAAAGGCTTTACTGTTTTCTCTCAAATTGTAAAATTAGCATTTATAGAATTAAGAAATCTCTCATTAGACTCCAAGATGATTGCACATTTAATCAGATATTACGATGGATTCTATAGAGCCTTTAAGAAAGCATGTCTCCACATAGAAGGCATATCATTGTAAGCTGCATTAGGTAACCACAGAATTGCTGTTGTCAAGAGTAATTGAAAGAATAAGGAATGGCCGGCTGAATTGAATTTAGCAATGTGATTCATTCTTACAAATTAAAGATCCTGTGGTTAAACCTTCTGTCATAACAACTTGCTATAAATAGCTTCTATTTTCATAATGGCTATAAAAGATAAAAAGGAACTTTGGTATTTTGAAGTTCAGCAGCACTAAGTTCGGTGTCATGCTATTGCCTATTGACAACCAGGGGTAGGTTGTGAACTGTTGTGTCTCCAATATTAATCAGGGGTCTGGTTTTTTGTACCTCTCTCTTTTATAAATGAGATTTGTGCCAGGATTTACCTTGCCTCAAAATGTGCCAAGACATTATAATGTAACCCAGGCCTCTCAAAAACACAGGATTCATTATAAAACCTTTTGTATCAAATATGGGAAGACAGATCATCTGTCATTTTTAAAAAAAGATTTTATTTACTTATTTGAGAGAGAGACAGTGAGAGAGCATGAGAGAGCAGAAGGTCAGAGGGAGAAGCAGACTCCCCATGGAGCCAGGAGCCTGATGCGGGACTGGCTCCTTGTACTCCAGGATCATGACCTGATACAAAGGCAGTCACCCAACCAACTGAGCCACGCAGGCACCCTGTCATTTTTTATTATATTTACAAATCTGTACATCAAGGTGTATAACTTAGGAGAGACAGTCATTCTTGAAAATGTGTAAAACAAAAGAAGGTGAGGTTATAAAGATGGTAAATATTTTCCACGGAATTAAAGAAAATATTCTTATTTTTGTTTTCTTTTAAGTTGTTTCATTTTTTTCTTGAAGTAAGTACATAGTAGATGCATATTTCTTTTATTGAGAACCGATTTGGTTAAAGAATTTAAATGGCGGCAGGGCCAAAAGCTTTATTTGTTTTTAAAAATGTTAAATAATGGTAGTTCTGTATAAAACTAACATGTTTATATTTAAACTCTTGGCAACACGATGAATACTTGCACCTAGTGTCCCAAGCTGTCACATGCGGACCTTTGTGTTCAAGGATGTGCTGAGCAGTCACTCTGACTCCCAGACGGGGGCGCCTTCTCAGGGACGCCTCAGGTTCCTTATTTCTCCTGTGACAAATTATCACGGTGACTGATTTTATAAATAGGAAAGAACTCTCCTAGCTTATTATTAATGTATCACTAGCATGTCCTTGGATGAGAAATGACAGAGTCAGTTGCACCACATCATTTTTACAACCCCAAAATAGATGGATAGAAGATAGAAATGTGATGAATATGTGAGCGGTACACTCCTGCATTCAGTCCTTGCCTCTCCCCCTATCCCCGCTACTCTTTTGTATGTCTCAGAAATTGCCCTACATGTTGAGATTGAGAAAAGACTGTGATACTTCAATAAAACAAGAAAAAGAAAATAGATAGGAATTTCTTTGTAGGAATATGATGGGCCAGGACTCAAATAGGCCATAGGTGAATATAATAAGATATGGAGATTTTGCCAGGAGGTACAGAGCACCCTAATATAATACAGTACCCTCCTCAATAAGGATACACATGATACATAGGATCTCTATCACCTGCTGTCTGTTTTCTTCTATCCCTACTATACCAGTCAACAATGAGGATAACCCGGGAATTCACGATGAATTCTTCCCTTTAGTCCCTCACTGACAGCAGTGATAACCAAAGAGTTGATTATTTTGCACCCAGATCCCTTACATAGACCATTCAGGGATTTGAAAGGGCAGGAAACAATCATTTCAAATCATAAGGAAACTCCACCCAGGTAATAAGTATATCCAGTCCAAGACAAACATGTTGGCTACATTAAAAGGCAAAGTAGGGGTGCCTGGGTGGTGCAGTGGGTTAAGCCTCTGACTATTGGTTTTGGTCAGGGCTGTGATCTGAGGGTCATGATCTCAGGTTCATAATCTCAGGGTTGTGATCTGAGGGTCGTGATCTCAGGGTCATAATCTTGGGGTCATGATCTCAGGGTCTTGAGATCAAGCCTAGGCTCAGTGGGGAGTCTGCTTAAGATTCTCTCCTTCTGGGGCACCTGCGTGGCTCAGTGGTTTAAGCCTCTGCCTTTAGCTCAGGGCATGATCTCAGAGTCCTGGGATGGAGCCCCACATCAGGCACTCTGCCCAGCAGGGAGCCTGCTTCCCCGTCTCTCTCTGCTTGCCTCTCTGCCTACTTGTGATCTCTCTGTCAAATAAATAAATAAAATCTTAAAAAAAAAAAAAAAAAAAGATTCTCTCCCTCTTCTCCTCCCCACACTTGTGCGGGCGCTCTATCTCTCTAAAATAAGAATAAATCTTTTTTTAAGAAGAAGAAGTAAAACAAAGAAAATGGTTTTTTTCTTTCTGTCCCCATGTCCATGTGTCACTCTTCTTCTCTCTCCCCCTCACTCTGTCCTGCGGTTAGTGACACCGAACTGATCTTCAGACTCACTACTCTACATGAGCCTGAATTGCAGCAGTTAGAAAGAAAATACGCAGCAATGTTTAATTAATATATCTTCACAATGTATCTCTAGAATATATTGTTTTTTATTAATTTAAGTAATATATCTCAACAATAATCCCATTTTACTTTTTAATGTTGTTGTGTTGATTTTGTTCCAGCTAAAGATTTACTTTCATTTTGGTCTATAATAATTTTAAAGTAATTTTAAAGGGTTATAAACAATGTTGACTTAAACTGCCTGCTTTCTGTGACTTCAGTTTCTTGCATTACACGTCGGTTTCTTGCCAGTCTTATTAGGGAATGTGTTTTAGTAGTTCCAACCATGAAAATCAGTAATATAGATAATTTGTGCACTGGAAAAAAAAAAAAAAAAAGAACAACAACCAAAAAACCCCCAACAAAACAAAAACAAAAAATCAAAACAACAACGCTGCTCTGCCCTAATGAGATACCAGTTCAGCAAACTGAATCGTAGCTATATTCATTTAGGCTTTAAAGTTAAAATGAGATGATTGAAATGTGTGTATCCTATGTTATTGCAATATTATTTGATTTCTCTTTCATACTTTTAGCTTCTCTGGTTTCAGTCCATTTGTAATCAATGTGTTAAATGGGTTAAATGTCTGAAAGTAATGTGTTTGTATTCTAAGCATGAGTCTTCCAAGGCTTCACCAGCTCCTCCCTTCTGCTCAGATCTTCCTTCTATTTGTACCACTTCTCCAGTGACCGTCTTTAGCCTGTGTTCTTCAAGCCCTACTTCACAGATTGCCCCTCCCCCAAAGACTTGGCCTCCCGGGTGTCTCTAATTCCCTTCCATTCCCACAATGCTTTCCATCAGCCTCCAGGGTCCTTACATCCCCCACCCGACACCTGCAGGGAGTATCATGCAGGAGTCTCACTGCCCCATCACCACAGTGTGAGCCTTCAGATGTGGAACCTTCTACCACAGATGGATGTTCTCCACTCCCAGCTCAGTGCCTCTCTATCTTGAACACGAGGACCAAGGACAGCCTCCTGTGTCGTTTCCCTCTCAACACTAGACTCCTTCTTAGTCCGCCCTCTTTAAATCACCTACAGAGTGACTTCCCATTTCTGTACCCACTGTCTTATATAAGTTGATCCTTCCGTCATTCCACGTTGCTCTGAGAGAGCGCTCAGACACCTTTGGAGAGGGACAGGCTCTTCCCACTGTAACCGCAGGTAACCTCACAGAGGGTTTCTTCTCACTGTCATGTCTGCGTCGCTGTCCGTTGCTGTGCAACAAACCGCTCCAAAACTTTGTGGCATAAACAACACCTATTTTATTAAGCTCACATTTCTTTCTGTGTGTCTGGAATTTGGAGAGGGCTTGGCAGGGACAGTTGTGTCTGCTGGGTGATGATGGGAGTCTCAGCTAAGGTGCCTGAGAACTGGAGATCACTGGAAGGCTTTACCTGGGGCTATATTCTGCCTGGTGTTCATCTGGATTTCTGGTTCTTATGTCCTGATCCTAGACCTGGAATGACAAGGAAGGCTTCCTAGCCAACATGTCTGGTGCCTTTGCTGGGATGGCTAAACCGCTCAGGCTGGTCAGATCTGTATCTCTCTTCCACCTAACGCTGCTACCTTTAGGTTCCTCACTGCATGGTGGTAACAGTGCCTGGCTTCCCAGAGAGTGACTGTTTCAAGAGGCTGGGGGGATCTGCAGTGGTTTTTATGACCTAACCTCAAGCATCCCAGGAGGTCTTATCAGTAGCATCCTATTGGTCAAGGACATCAGAAGGGCAGTCTGTTTTCAAAGGGAGAACAATCAGATTCCACTTCTCACTGGAAGGAATAGTATCTGTGGACATCTTTGATCTTTCAAGTTTTGTTTTAGTTTGTTTGATTTTTATTTCAGTCACACAGAATTGGGAAACTATGTGTGATTCCTGAGACTCATTTCACTCTTTTTTATGCTTTTGCCTTCCTATTTAATGTTGCTGCTGTCTGACAAAGCGTTTCCCTTCCCTCAGAGAACATTTTTCCAAAATATTTCTCCTCTTCCGTCTGGGTTAGGAACCTCTTCCATGCATTCCCAGGGCATCCTAATATAATGCTTATTATATTTATGTTTACAATCTCATTATTTATCTGCTGCCCTTACTGTACTGTGGCCTTGTAAGTAGAGATTGTACCATGGACACCTACAGTAGCATAGAGGGCCTTGCCACTGTGCTGCCAAAGGAGACCCTGCTGTGCAGTTGGAGAGGAAGTGATGGGAGAATAAGGGGACAAGGAATCAATAAAATCTTACAGAATACTGCCACATTATTTATATTTTAAACATTCACGGTGATTTTAAAAATTATTTTATATTTATTCTACTTCTTCTGATAGTTAAAATTTGATCTTAATAAGTGAGCAGTGCTGTCTTTCCCTCTGGTGGAAATTCTTATCTCCTTCCAGGTCCTTTGTCTGCGTGAACCAGTTGTCGGGACTTGGAGTGACCCGAACTGAGACTGACAACACTGTTTGACTCTGTGTTGATCCCATGCTGGTCACGTCCCTGCAGCGTTCTTTACTACCCATGGGGGAGCATGGGCCCTTTGTGCCCCATGTCCTTTGTCTCCACGGCATCTTCCCAATTGTGACAAATGATTCTGCTTTAAATTAATGTGAATTAAAATTGAATTTATTTTGAGAAAACAAAGATAATTGGATGCATTTTCAGTTGTCAACAGGGTTGATGATCAGTGGTTTAAAACATTAAATATTATATTCCTAATTCGACCATCATAGTCTTTTTCTTTAGTTTTTATTTTTTCCTCCCCTTATTTTTCACAGTTTTAATTTTCAGTGAGTTTTGCCATTTGCTCTTTGTGGTTTTCAAAATTTCTGAAAGTCTTTGTTGCATCAGCATGGGAGCAGCATCTTGAATCTTTAAGAGAAAATTGCCAAATAAATTTGATTAACAAAGGGAAAAATGATAACATAACTATGTTGAGTGACTCTTGAGAAAATGGGAAAAATAGTCAGATAGAACATATTTAGAGATACCTACCTGGCATTTCTTTGAAAATAAAACTTTTCTTCCCTAGAACTGCAGTTTGGTGATAGAGTTTCAGGGAGAGTTCTGCTTTTCCATGGAAGGTGTGTGGTTGCAAGGCTCGCTGAGTTCTGGGCTGTGGAACTGTCTTACCCTTCCTTACCTTCCTGCCATGGGGATACCTGATCTTTTTCAGCCACTCCTGTACCCCTCTGCTATCAGCAGGTTAGTCTCATTGCCTGCGTGTTTTGTGTTAACGACAAAGATGCTAAGGATTAGAGTTTCTGTATCTGCAACGCTCTTTCCACAGGGTTTATGAAAGTTTTCCTTTTCTTGTGTGTACCTTGGGATTGAATGTGAAGGTGTAATAAGAGGAGGGACACGTTTATTATAACAAAGAAAACCTTTTTCTTAGTAATAAGGAAATAAAAATCTCAGAGAATTTAATCTTTCTAAATGCAGAGGGTGAAACAATTACTAATCAATATGCTCTTATTTTGATTTCCTGTTGGGAAAGTTTTAGAGAAAGGTCAGTTCAAAAATATGAAAAGGGGCGCCTGGGTGGCTCAGTGGGTTAAGCCTCTGCCTTTGGCTCAGGTCATGATCCCAGGGTCCTGGGATCAAACCCCATATCAGGCTCCCTGCTCGGCGGGAAGCCTGCTTCTCCCTCTCCCACTCCCCCTGCTTGTATTCCCTCTCTCGCTGTGTCTCTTTCTGTCAAATAAATAAATAAAATCTTTAAAAATATATGAATAGTTCAGTTTTCAAGGGACAAAGTGCATCAGACATTTTACTGTTGAACCATTTTGACTCAGACACCTTTTTTTTTTTAATTTTTAAAGATTTTATTTTATTTTTTCTTAATTTATTTTTTATTTTTATTTTTTATAAACATATAATATATTTTTATCCCCAGGGGTACAGGTCTGTGAATCGCCAGGTTTACACACTTCACATCACTCACCCCAGCACATACCCTCCCCAGTGTCCATAGCCCCAGCCCCCTCTCCCAACCCCCTCCCCCCAGCAACCCTCAGTTTGTTTTGTGAGACTATGAGTCACTTATAGTTTATCTCCCTCCCAATCCCATCTTGTTTCATTTATTCTTTTCCTACCCCCTTAACCCCCCATGTTGCATCTCCACTTCCTCATATCAGGGAGATCATATGATAGTTGTCTTTCTCCGATTGACTTATTTCGCTAAGCATGATACCCTCTAGTTCCATCCACGTCATCGCAAATGGCCAGATTTCATTTCTTTCGATGGCTGCATAGTATTCCATTGTGTATATATACCACTTCTTCTTGATCCATTCATCAGTTGACGGACATCTAGGTTCTTTCCGTAGTTTGGCTATTGTAGACATTGCTGCTATAAACATTCGGATCACTACGTTTGTATCTTTAGGGTAAATACCCAGTAGTGCAGTTGCTGGATCATAGGGTAGTTCTATTTTCAACATTTTGAGGAACCTCCATGCTGTTTTCCCGAGTGGTTGCACCAGCTTGCATTCCCACCAACAGTGTAGGAGGGTTCCCCTTTCTCCACATCCTCGCCAGCATCTGTCATTTCCTGACTTGTTAATTTTAGATATTCTGACTGGTATGAGGTAATATCTCATTGTGGTTTTGATTGGTATTTCCCTAATGCCGAGTGATATGGAGCACTTTTTCATGTGTCTGTTGGCCATCTGGATGTCTTCTTTGCAGAAATGTCTGTTCATGTCCTCTGCCCATTTCTTGATTGCATTATTTGTTCTTTGGGTGTTGAGTTTGCTAAGTGCTTTATAGATTTTGGACACTAGCCCTTTATCTGATATGTCGTTTGCAAATATCTACTCCCATTCTGTCAGTTGTCTTTTGGTTTTGTTAACTGTTTCCTTTGCTGTGCAAAAGCTTTTGATCTTGATGAAATCCCAATAGTTCATTTTTGCCCTTGCTTCCCTTGCCTTTGGTGAAGTTCCTAGGAAGATGTTGCTGTGACTGAGGTTGAAGTGGTTGCTCCCTGTGTTCTCCTCAAGGATTTTGATGGATTCCTTTCTCACATTGAGGTCCTTCATCCATTTGGAGTCTATTTTTGTGTGTGGTGTAAGGAAATGGTCCAATTTCATTTTTATGCATGTGGCTGTCCAATTTTCCCAACACCATTTGTTGAAGAGGCTGTCTTTTTTCCATTGGACATTCTTTCCTGCTTTGTCGAAGATTAGTTGACCATAGTGTTGAGGGTCTATTTCTGGGCTCTCTATTCTGTTCCATTGATCTATGTGTCTGTTTTTGTGCCAGTACCATGCTGTCTTGATGATGACAGCTTTGTAATGGAGCTTGAAGTCCGGAATTGTGATGCCGCCAACTTTGGCTTTCTTTTTCAATATTCCTTTGGCTATTCGAGGTCTTTTCTGGTTCCATATAAATTTTAGATTATTTGTCCCATTTCTTTGAAAAGAAAAGATGGTACTTTGATAGGAATTGCATTAAATGTGTAGATTGCTTTAGGTAGCATAGACATTTTCACAATATTTATTCTTCCAATCCAGGAGCATGGAACATTTTTCCATTTCTTAAGTCTTCTTCAATTTCTTTCATGAGTACTTTATAATTTTCTGAGTATAGATTCTTAGCCTCTTTGGTTAGGTTTATTCCTAGGTATCTTATAGTTTTGGGTGCAACTGTAAATGTGATTGACTCCTTAATTTCTCTTCCTTCTGTCTTGTTGTTGGTGTAGAGAAATGCAACTGATTTCTGTGAATTGATTTTATATCCTGACACTTTACTGAATTCCTGTACAAGTTCTAGCAGTTTTGGAGTGGAGTCTTTTGGGTTTTCCACATATAGTGTCATATCATCTGCGAAGAGTGATAGTTTGACTTCTTCTTTGCCAATTTGGATGCCTTTAATTTCCTTTTTTTGTCTGATTGCTGAAGCTAGGACTTCTGGTACTGTGTTGAATAGCAGTGGTGATAATGGACATCCCTGCCGTGTTCCAGACCTTAGCGGAAAAGCTTTCAGTTTTTCTCCATTGAGAATGATATTTGTGGTGGGTTTTTCATAAATGGCTTTGATAATATTGAGGTATGTGCCCTTTATCCCTGCACTTTGAAGAGTTTTGATCAGGAAGGGATGCTGTACTTTGTCAAATGCTTTTCCCGCATCTATTGAGAGTATCATATGGTTCTTTTCTTTCTTTTATTAATGTGTTGTATCACATTGATTGATTTGCGGATGTTGGACCAACCTTGCAGTTGGAATAAATCCCACTTGGTCATGGTGAATGATCCTTTTAATGTACTGTTGAATCCTATTAGCTAGTATTTTGGTGAGAATTTTCGCATCTGTGTTCATCAAGGATATTGGTCTGTAGTTCTCTTTTTTGATGGGATCCTTGTCTGGTTTTGGGATCAAGGTGAGTTTGGAAGTTTTCCTTCCATTTCTATTTTTTGGAACAGTTTCAGGAGAATAGGAATTAGTTCTTCTTTAAATTTTTGGTAGAATTCCCCCGGGAAGATGTCTGGCCCTGGGCTTTTGTTTGTTTGGAGTTTTTTGATGACTGTTTCAATCTCCTTACTGGTTATGGGTCTGTTCAGGTTTTCTATTTCTTTCTGGTTCCATTGTGGTAGTTTATATGTCTCTAGGAATGCATCCATTTCCTCCAGATTGTCACATTTGTTGGCGTAGAGTTGCTCATAGTATGTTCTTATAATTGTCTGTATTTCTTTGGTGTTAGTTGTGATCTCTCCTCTTTCATTCATGATTTTATTTATTTGGGTCCTTTCTCTTTTCTTTTTGATTAGTCTGGCCAGGGGTTTATCAATCTTATTAATTCTTTCAAAGAACCAGCTCCTAGTTTCGTTGATTTGTTCTACTGTTTTTTTTGGTTTCTATTTCATTGATTTCTGCTCTGATCTTTATGATTTCTCTTCTCCTACTGGGTTTAGGGTTTCTTTCTTGTTCTTTCTCCAGCTCCTTTAGGTGTAGGGTTAGGTTGTGTACTTGAGACCGTTCTTGTTTCTTGGGAATGACTTGTACTGCTATATATTTTCCTCTCAGGACTGCCTTTGTTGTGTCCCACAGATTTTGAATCGTTGTATTTTCCTTATCATTTGTTTCCATGAATTTTTTCAATTCTTTAATTTCCTGGTTGACCCTTCATTCTTTAGAAGAATGCTATTTAGTCTCCATGTATTTGGGTTCTTTCCGAATTTCCTCTTGTGATTGAGTTCTAGCTTCAGAGCATTGTGGTCTGAAAATATGCAGGGAATGATCCCAATCTTTTTTGATTTCAACTTGGTTAGATTTTAGTTCTTTTATTTCTCCAGAAAGGGCTTTTATATCTCCCGAGAGGGTTTCTCTAATATCTTCCATGCCTTTTTCGAGCCCGACTAGAACCTTGAGAAACGTCATTCTGAATTCTATATCTGACATATGACCAATGTCTGTATTGATTATATCCCTAGCCTTCGGTACTGCCTCTTGTTCCTTTTCTTGTGGTGAATTTTTCCGCCTTGTCATTTTGTCAAGATAAGAGTATATGAAGGAGCAAGTAAAATACTAAAAGGGTGGCAAATACCCCAGGAAAATACGCTTTAACCAAATCAGAAGAGATCCTTTCAGAAAGTGGTTGATTTTCTGTTTCTAGAATTGCTGTTCTTCTTCTCTTCGATCTCCCGTTGGATTTATGGGTGTTTGCAATATTTAGATAAGCTATCCAGCTGGTCTCCTGCTACCTGAAGTAGTCTCAGCCTGCTACTTCTCCACCATCTTGACTCCTCCTTGACTCAGACACCTTTAACATAAATCTTGTTGGTAAAAAAATCCAGCATTTCATTTATCTTTATGTGGCCTAACAGTTTTGTCTCAGAAGACTTAAAGTTATTTGGGAAAGATTAACTTTAAAAACTTGGAACATGTAACTGTAAGCCATCATTTCATACACACACACACACACACACACACATATATATATATATATATACTTCATCATCTTAGAATTTATTTACAAAGCTTCTTTGCTGTATACAAAGTACAGATGCTGTTATCATCTTGGTATAAATGGTAACACAGTTGACTCTCCAATTACGAATATCCACACTGTAGTGTACATGGAAACATAACAACACTTAGAGTTTGTTGGGTAAAGTCCTCAAGCTTGGTGGTGGGTTTACAAGAGGACCTCAGTGGAGGAAGCTGGAATGTCACAGCTCATGGGTCTTTTAAGGTTTGTAACACAACTACCTTTATTTTTAAAAAGCTATAAAACCATATGAGCAGTCCAAGCAGTATTGAACAGTCCATTTTTGTGGGTTTTTGGACTTCTAGTCATCTTCTCCTTCATCGTCTGTTTCATATGCATGAGGTTTAGGCTTGCAGTTAATGTAACTACACACGCATACACACACACACACACACACACATAATTGGAAGAAAATTAGTGGCAAGTTTTAGAACTCAACTTATTTCAGTCTTTTTTTTTTTCTTTTAAGATTTTATTTATTTATTTATTTGACCGAGAGAGAGACACAGCGAGAGAGGGAACACAAGCAGGAGGAATGGGAGAGGGAGAAGCAAGCTTCCTGCTGAGCTGGGAGCCTGATGTGGGGCTCCATCCCAGGACCTTGGGATCATGACCTTAGCCGAAGGCAAAGTCTTAACCCACTGAGCCACCGAGGTGCCCCTCAACTTACTTCATTCTTACCTGGTTCTGTGGATAAATGGTTTAATGAAAACTTTATTAAATCAATTATAATAACTCTGTGACTTATACCAGCAAGTAATGCATCAATTTTGTTTTTAAACAAAGTTCTCATACATATATGTTGAGAGGGATTTCCAAATTCTTGTGTGTAAATGACACATATTGGGGAAACCTATGAAAAACAAATGCAAGGGGATGCCTGGGTGGCTCAGTCAGTTAAGCATCTGCTTAACTGACTCCATCCCAGTCCTGGGATGGAGCCCCACATTGGACTGCTTGCTCGGCAGGGAGCCTGCTTCTCCCTCTCCCTCTGCCCCCTGCCTGGCACTCCCCCTGCTTTTGCTCTCCCTCTCATCAAATAAATAAGTCTTTTAAAAAATCCAAGAAGGAACACACAGAAATTTCAGTCTTTTGAGAAGCAGAAAATCAACCTGAGACCTCAAGAACACACATTGCTATTTGATAGTAGTTTATTTATTTATTATCTCTAATTCTGTTTTTTTTTTAATAATCACAATCTTACATTGCTCTTTGTCATGTTAAAGAAGGGTATCAGACCACATTTTACTGATCTGTGATATCTCAAAATGCTGGTGCCCACTAGCTTAAAGGAAAAAGCGAACTCATCAGATAAACTTGAATTTAAATTACATGTCTTTATTAGCTGTGTGATTTCATCTCTCTGAATGACAGCATTGTTATCTATAAAATATCCTCAGTATTTTTTCAGAGAGCCATTAAGAATTAAGTAGTTGTAGAAATTCCAGCATATTAAGTAGCTCAGATCTTTTCACTTTTCTTTATGGAAAATGATGGCTTTTAAATGTATACATTGATTTATTTGTGACTTTAGATGCCAATGATTTTCCTGTTTTCCACCTGACAAGAAGTTTCATGTTTCACATTCTGACTATAATTGTCAATTGTCTGTTTTGAAAGGTCATCATATCTCTCAATCCTGCTATATTGACATGGGAGTAATTTTAGAGACCTTTTCCAAAGCTTGTCCCATTTTTCCACCTCAAATTTATATATTGTTTTTATGTCATTTATCTATTGTGGTATAGTATCGGTAAATGAGTCCATCTGGGATTTGTAAGATCCTACAATATAATGTTTCATTTGCCTGTGGTCCAAATAGTTTTCCAACTCTAGCTATTAAGGGAGGTTATTGTAACATGAGTCTAAGTCTTGGCACTGTTTCTGACATGCTTCAAGTCCTTTTGGAACATCATTTGGTGAAAATGAAAACACAGTTAAAATGAATGAATGCATGAATGCAATAAAATGAATGAATGAATGCATGAATGCAAATAAACAGTGAACTTTGCTGTCCTAAAAAATATTTTATTTCAGCCTTACTTTATTGAAACACCTGTTGATGGTTTTTAATAGCTGCAGAAAACGTAAATTAAACAACATTGATTCAAAGTAAAACAGTGGTTGGTAATTTTCTCAATATATCCCATATTTTTTATATGGAAAAATGGAAATGAAATGAAAATCTAAAGGACATATATAGTAAATGTGCTCAATGATTAAATGAAAGTTAATGAAAAAAATGAACAACAACAAAAGAAAACAATGAACACATTGATCAGATATCTTAGTGATAGCTTGGCTTAATCTATTTTCATCCCTGTGTTTTTTGTTTTTGTGGGGGGTTTGAAAAAATAGAAGATGTGGATTACTTTCCTCTCTTCATTAGGAAAACTTTTAATATGATCATATGACTACTGGGTATAGTTAGATTAAATGACGGAAGATATCCTCAGAGATAAAGTTTACACCAGAGTCAATCTACCTAGATCTTTTCTTTCTTTTTTTTTTTTTTTCTTTCTTAATATTGGCTCTCTTGATTAGAACAGCAGGGGTTCCCATGAAGAATGTTTGCAAGTTTATTAGTGTAAATCATATTCTACATTTAGATTACTTTCAAAAACAAAGTAATGAATATGTATTCTTCTTAGCTTTTAGTTATAAAGTTACCTATTTCTAAACATTTCAGTGCTTATCAATGAAAACATATTTATCAGACACCTATTTTGTGTAAAACCCTGTGCCACATCCTAGGCAAATATAAAAAAAAAAAAAAGAAAGAAAGAAAAAATAATAAGACAACTTTCTTTTAATTAACAGGTTTTTAATCTAATATAGGTACTTGCGCATGAACATGTGATCAAGAGAAGTTTCATAAGAAGTTTTATGTAGCAACATCAGCAATTGCATAGACGTTATATTAAGTATTTTAAATAAAACATAACATTCTGTTGTTGTAGAAAACTATACCTTACTTCTTTGACTTCTCCATCAGTTTCAAGCATGACACTTGCCAGCATGAGTTGTAATAATCAGACAATTCAGTTCAAATAACCTGCTATCCCATTCAGTAATATTTGGGGCAACATTAGATTTTGATCTGTGAGGTAAAATTATAGATCAAGTTGATGCAAGAAAGCCTTTCCTGTAAACAATACTCTGTCATATTTCCTGGAAAACTTTGATGGTTGCATTTTTACTTTTTAAAAAAATAAATCTAGAATTACTTCTCTAGAGGATCCCTTTATTCTCAGTCTGGGCGCATGCCTCCTGAGAGTCTGTAGTGAGTTATAGCATGGAGGAAACTTCCTCTTATAACACAGCCATCTGGATTGTAGGCAATACAGAGATGCTGGCTTTCCCTTCTCCTTGCCATTCTTTACTGCAGCCCAGGGCTGTCTCTCCTCCAGTCACTTTTTATCCTGTTCCTCGGTATGGTTCATCCCCATCTTCTTCTAATGATGGGATAAGACAGAGGCATTGTCTTTTATGAAACAGGATCCAATCCATCCACTTTGCAGCTTTCTTCTTGAAACATTTAATAGACTCATTGCATTATGTTTTTAGAGTCATCAAAATTCAGCATAAAAATTAAAAATGAATATGCATGTATTAAAAAAAAAGTGAAGCTCACAGAAGGTAATGTACCCTACCTCACAGACTGGCCTTGCATTGAAGAATTAAATTAGATCACAATCGAAAAGCTGCTTCAGTCCATAATCGCTTTGTACTTTAATCTAAGCATGTTTAGCAGCTTGGTTAAGAAAGTAAACTGTGCAGGGGCACCTGGGGGGCTCAGTCGGTGAAGCTTCTGCCTTTGGCTCAGGTCATGATCCTGGAGTCCTGGGATCGAACCCCACATCAGCCTCCTTGCTCAGCAGTAAGTCTGCTTCTCCCTCTCCCTCTGCCACTCACCCCACTCAAGCTCACTCTCTCTCTCTCTCTCTCAAATAAATAAATAAAATCTTGAAGGAAGGAAGGAAGGAAGGAAAGAATGAATGAAAGAAAGAAAGAAAGAAAGAAAGAAAGAAAAGTAAGCTGTGCAGTTTGACTTCTGGGTTTGAATGCTAGATCTGGCACTTCTACTACTGTATAGTCTCGGGCAGCTAGTCAACCTTCCCATGCCTTGCTTCCTGTTCTGTATGATGAGGCTGATGTTAATATCTAACTCACAGAGTTAGAAGGACTTAATAAGTTATTATCTATGAAGTGTATGCAATAGTAACTGGGCCACTGTGTGTTTGCTTTTACTGGGCAGCACATGAAAGAAAAACATCCCCAGTTATTGAAGATAGGGTTGAAAAAAATGTTTAAATATCTACCAGGGAAGCTATAAATATCTTTACTTTAGTCTTTGAGAGGGAGAGTAATTCTAAAAATTGAGAGAGATAGATGAAAATGTGTTTTTGGGAAATGGGGTATTATTTAATGACTGCTGTCCAGAAATGTTATTGAATGCCAATTTGTATAGAGTGCTTGGAGATGTATGGAATTGCAATAGAAGATTTTCAGTTTATTTGGAGGCATCTTATTAAATAAATTTTTAGGTGCTGCCTAAAGATGTTTTATGTTTGCCTTTGAAAAATTTAATCAACTTGGGGTGCCTGGGTGACTCAGTCACTTAAGCATTTGCCTTTGGCTCAGGTCATGATCCCAGGCTTCTGGGATCCAGTCCTAGGGGTCCCTGCTCAGCCAGGAAGTCTGCTTCTCCCTCTCCCTCTCTCCCTCCTTCCCCACTCACCCTCTCTTTCCCTCTCTCAAATAAATAAATAAAATCTTTAAAGAAAGAAAAAAAATAATCAACTTGATAATTTGGACTAAAATATTTTTGGACCAAGATAGGACATACAATACTCTTAAAACAATTATTTGGTAGATGTTTAAGAAATGATCTTGATGTTGGTGATACTGATAATATTGATGTAAATATCATGATTACTTGCATTTTTATTAAGAAGAAAATGAGGCACCTGGCTGGGTCAGTTAGTTAAGTGTCCAACTCTTGATTTGGACTCAAGATCAGGTCATGATCTTGCGGTCCTGGGATTGAGTCCTGCCTCGGGCTCTGTGCTTGGTATGGAGTCTGCTTCAGATTCTCTCTCCCTCTCCCTCCTGCTCTCTCTCTCTTTCAAATAAATAAATAAAATCTTAAAAAAAATAAGAACAAAAATGATATCTCTTGTTTCTAGTTGAGTGACTGTGGGTGGCAGTGATTAAAGCTATTAATGACTTCAAAAACCCTTGGTTAATGTTCACTGAGGGCTAGTTTTTGAAGGAAGTATGTCAAAATGAATAGAAGGGAAACAGTATGCACATTAAAAGAAGGGAAGAAGGGAGGAAAGAAGGCAGGAAAGAAGAGAAAAGCGTTCTAATCATAACACGAGGATTCTTATTGATAAAGAAGTGAGTCTTTCTGTACCTGAGGGAATGGGGGTTAGGGATAGTTAGACGTGTACATAAGTAGTGAATCCTTCCCTTTTAAATACAGTACTTCCACCATTAAGGGTCAGAATAAGACTAGGCAGGGCACAGTGGAGGTGCCCCTATGGTGCTTGGAGAGACAAGGCTGCTGTGATCCTGGGCACTGATGGCCCGGGCTCAGACTGCTTGCCTCTTATTAGAGAAAGACTATCTGATCCTGGATCCCAGGCACTTTTCGTGTTATCATCTTGCTTTCTAATTTTAATTTCAGTTGTGACAGTTGACTCAACTGTCTCAATGCACTTTTATTATTACGGGGCCTTGAGGAGTCTGGTTTTTCCCAACACCACACAATGTAAGACAGAACTGCATCTGATGGTATCTACACTGGTGCTGAGCACAGCGTACAGATTTGGCGAATCACTGTGTCATACACCGGAAAGGAATGAGACATTGTGTGTCAGTGACACTTCAAACACATAAGTAAGTAATTTTTTTTTAAAAAAAGACTGGGACCATCTCTGAAGGTGGAGGAAGTAGAGATACATAAGCCTTGAATGTGTTATCTTCAGATCTGCTGCAGGGCTTTGCTACAGAGGAATGGGCTTTCTGAAAGACCTGCTTGAGTGACGTTTTATTACAGGGTCAGGAGAGATGCTCGTAATAATGAAAGTGTGTAAATGGTCATAAATGCCGATGTTCACTAGAGGTGTGTGCCAATATGTGGTGAAATGCCGCAGACACAACTCTGCCTGTACTTAAAGGAAGAGCAAAAAATGAGAACTTCAGAATTAAGTTAATCATAATATTATTCCCCCAAAATTGTTTTGCTTAATGGGAAAACATATTAGGGACTTCTGTTTGCATCTAACATGCTCTGGGATACATTACTATCCTTGTTTCTAGTTCTGTCTTTCTATCTGGCTTAACTGCAGACAAAGATGAATATTTTCACAAGCTTTCTTGCTCTCTGTTGATCAAACTTAAAATATGGTACAGATTCTGAACCACTCAGAAGAAATTATCTGAGAATTGGGGTTAGGTGAACAAGAATATTAAGGAGCTCATGGAAAGGGACAGGACAGAAAGCAAAAAGTCAATAAAGATTTTATTTATTCACTTGAGACAGAGAGATATAGAGAGAGAAGGAACATGAGCAGGAACAGAGGCAGAGGGAGAGGGAGAAGCAGGCTCCCCGCTAAACAGGGAGCCAGATAGGGAACTCAATCCAGGACCCTGGGAACATGACCTGAGCTGTAGGCAGATGCTACACCTACTGAGCCACACAGGTGCCCACAAAATGTCAATTTTTTTAAGAAAATAAAATAGCTGTGACTTTAGAATAACCAGTTTATGGAAGCTAGGGAGGACACTGTCAACAATGTGTTTAAACAAAGAAATAATTTAGACTCTCTTCTGATAAGTACTTGGGGAGTAGAAGCTGATACTCTGTTGAAAGAAAACTCAGTTTCAGTAAAGGAAAATACTATGGAGAAAAGTTGATGCATCTCGCGTTGGGTAAGTGAACAGTAGCATGATAGTGAGAAATTTCAATGGAATTTCTCCTACAAAGTCAGAGATTCAAACCTGAAGCTTAAGTAAGAGAAAGCATTAAACTATAGCTCTCTGGGGTTGCAGGGATCAGCTTTCTTTGCTATTTCCTCTCTCCTGGCAAATGCAGAAAGCAGGAGAGGACTGCTTCTTTCCCAGGCCTGCTTGCCTTTAGCATTTGTGAATTCAGGGAGTTGCTCATTGGTCAGGAAAATGCAGGAAAGAGGAGATATGCAAATGATGCTGGTATTTGCATATTTTCTCCTCTAATTCTTAAGTAGAGGAAATCAGGAGCTTCTCCAAAATTAAAGACAGAAATACTTCCAAAAATGTTTTTGAAAGAATCCTTTGAGCAAGAGCAGCACAGATTAAGGACATTAAAACTGTTTAATGGGACCCTGCAAGCAGCAAAATTTGAATAATGTGTTGTTTCTCAGCGACTATAGTGGCAATCATATGAAAGCAAAGTGTGCAAAATCTCATTTATATGATATAGGAATACAACAGTGTTGGAAAATTAGAGTGTAGAGGGCACTCATAGTTTCATATTTTGATGTTATAAGTTCAAAATTTATTTCCTGACATATTCTTGGATTTGAAATAAATCCATCCATCAGGCATTTTAAAAGCCTCAGGAAGGATGGGTGATAAGGAGAAATCGATGGAAATGTGATGGAGCTATGTTTAGTTTACATTTTTCCATCTATAATGTATAGATGAACTCAGTTGTTTTCAATTCATCTGATGTTATAGGAAGGCATAATATTGCAAATCAGAACACGATGTTGTAATCCCACACATCTGATTGCATTACATTTGGGCTCTTAGTCCTCAGTGTACCTGCTACACAGTGTGTGGTCTGGTGAATTCTAACCACACTGTTTTTAAAGAGGACGGTTCGTAATATTGGGATGCATTCCTGAATACAGTAAGGATAAATGCTTATTTGATGTGAAGTGTTAAGGAAAATTGTCCAAATTCTGGAAATAAGACAAAAGTACAACCTGTTTTTTTCATCATCACCTGAGGACATATTTTAATAGGCCTACCTATTATTTAACTCTTTGGGATAATTTATCTGCTTTCAATCTGCTTTCTTCTAATTGAGTATGCCTTAGAAATTGTGAAGTTAAATGTTAATTTGTAGATATCTTTCTGGTAGAACCATTGACCCCAAAGGCGACAATTTTGATGTCCTATAGCACATTATCTAGTTCTGTATTTAATCTAGGAGTCTCATTTTCACATAGATTTTTAAATGCCTTTACATACTGGGTTTCTCAAATGTTCTTAGACACATCTTTACCATCTTCCTGTTTCTCTCATTAATGATGTTATAAATATATGACATTGGTGCTTTCTACATATTAAGTGGAAATCATGTTTTCAGTTTTTGAAAATCTCCTTTGATAGAGCTTCATTTGGTTTGTGGCTGAGAAGGTAGAGTTTGAGGAACTGATAAATCAATGTCCCGAAAAAGGACTTGTCCCATTAAGAAATGTCAAGCTTCCAAAATGGTGGTTAGTTCCATTTTCTTGAAACCTCAAGTGATTAATCATGAGAAGACAAGTCGAGCAATGACAGGAAGAGTATGAACTGCAGTTTTGCTGCAGGAGACACCTGGGGTGATGGGTGTCATGGGGGCATTCTTATCAAGGATCCTTCACCTGCTGGCAGAGCTGGAGAGGCCTGTTAGGATCCTCCAGGCAGATCCCTCCTCCCTTCCTGGCATCAGCCCAATCAGACCCATCAGCACCCAGCCCTGCTTTTCCCACCGCAGGCCTGCCTGGTGGCTGCCGGGAAGGCCGGACCAGTGGAAAGATGGAGCTGCCTCAGCAAACCTCCGTGGGTTTAAGCTGTTGAGACTTAAAAACTCTTTTTCAAATTTTGCCTTCAACTACTACTCGAAAATACTGGTCTCCTACTTCAACGAAGAGAGCAACTATTCTGTTTTATTCACCTTGGAATCCACAGCAACTATTACAGAAGTCACCGAGAAAATATTTGGTGACCGAATAAATGAGTGATCATTCTGCAGGAAGTTGAGATTAATGAGGCCGTTGAGGGGAACTGCTCCTGATTATGGAGAAAGCAGGAGGGGCTGTGGTACTAATTTCATCAAGGACTAAGCTTCAGGAAAAAAAAAAAAAATGCCATGCATTTTGGAACTGTTAGATTTAAATTCAAATCTAGTTATGCATTTTACTGGCTGGGTCAACATGAGCAGCTGCATTAACCCCTCTAGGACTGTTTCCTACTCCCAGATAATAGGGGAAGTATTGTGCACCATTGAGATGTGCTGTGTGTATTAGATAGTCCTATTCTTACTTGATAATGTTCCAACATAACATTGCAATAGCATAGATCTTTAATTTTATCAAAAAGTATTTATTTACTTCTTAATATGCACTGACCCCAGTAATTTTTTCTGTTAGTATTCTTTCCAGTTGGAAGCATTGTTTTCTCTCAAGATGCTGATCATTTTAAGGGGCCCTTATATAGATCTCTCTACAACCGTCTATGGACTATGGACTATGGACTATGGACTATGCTATCACTTGCTCTATTAATTAACATACATAAGATTAATCAAGTGATGTCATAGCTTACAAAATAATGCTTTGGGTTAGTAGTTCCTCATTTACACGGATGGGAGAATGGTGTGGCAATCTGGGTACAACATCTGTTTCTCAGTGACAAACCAGAAATAATTCTTTAGATTTCAGTGACGCCAGTCACTACCACAGGGGTGTCTGTCCTTTCGTACAGAGGAGGACCTTCTTACTGAGAGATATCCAGAAGGTTGAGCTGTAAGAAACAAAGATCGAAGGTCAGTCATATTGCTAGTAGGGAAAAAACAAAACCAAACCTGCTGATTTCAGAATAAGTTTCTGATGTAGCGTCTCTTGGGGTCCTATTCTCAGAGATTATGACTTATATTTCTAACATGTGACCCACACATTGGTGAAATTGTGGGCTTTATCAATATCCAGCCATAAGTAAGCGTGGTGTAGCTCTCCCAATGCCCATCTTTGTACAGAGAAAAGACATCTTTGAAAAAAAAATAAATAACCTCAAATAAGCTGACTTGATGTACGAAGGAAGATTATCATTTATTTCTAATTTGTTCCCCACCTATTCTTTTTTTCTACTTGTGCAGCAATGGAGTTTGATGGTAGCATCATGAGGATGGTAGCATCATGAGGATAAAAACCAAATGCATTCATTGAAAGAAAATTTGTCAGTGTATCTCTTACCTCACCTGGATTTGTGAGAGAATTTTAATTTACTAGGTGAAAAGTAGCTCAAACTTTGCAGCTATCAGCTGGATATTGAGACCTATTGAGACCAATACCAAATCATTCGCCTTCATTTCTTTTTTAAAAATCTGATGGTATTCTCAAAATAAAAGTACTAATTTGTAGAATTTGCCAATTTTCCTGGTGTCAGTGCTCCATTGCTGCTGAAGACGAGCCGTTGCCGACATGCCATCACTGAATGTGTTTTGGTAATAGCTGGGTCTGAACTCTTAGGGGCTGGAGAGCCCACAGCTCCAGCATTCTCCTCCTACTATAAGGTTGTTTGTGCAAAGAAGCATTATGTTTACTTCTTCTTTGCTTGGAATTGAGTTAAATATATTCAGCTAGCTTAAAATGATTAATTTTCCAGAATTAACTACAAAGGAAATTAGGATGAGATTCAGGCTCCCACAAAGCTAAAAAATAAACCAAAGTAAACATACAATATCTCACCCATCATGGAGAAATAGATCCCTCTTCTCTGTGTTTTGCTTGACTTATTCAAGGCCCTACATGGATTTTTTTTTTTTTTAATTTTTAAGAGTATCATGACTTAAGACAAAGACAAAAATGCAGTTATTCTTCCATGGATGTCTGATGATGTAAAGAATATAGCCATACACACAGAGTTGTTAGAGTTGCAGAATCCAGAGGGATCCCCAACCAGTATTTGGATCTGAAGTCATTCCTAATGGTCACACACACACACACACACTGGCTTCCAGTAGCTTGAGGGAACCAGGAAAGGCTGGCCAGGATTTTGCTTCATTGTTTTATGTCTGTCTCTGTGGAGTGGTTCCACTCTAAGGATGCTTCCCTTTGCTCTGCCTGTACCAAACCAGGGAGCTTTCTTACAAGCTTCCCCAAATACTGGCAATCAAACATCAAAAGTTGGAGCCACACACTCTTTGTCACAAGAATAGATGAAACTAAAATACATGAAAATGTGTTGTTCTACATCACACACACACACACACACACACACACACACAATGGAACAAGATAAATGAGAGGGAAGGAGTTGGAAAGTCATGAGATGCGCTCATTTTAATACAGGTAACTTCACTTGCTCAGGCTTTATTAAGTAAGAGGGAGGAGATGAGTTAACTTCTTTTTAATGTTCAGGTAATTATGGTGAGGAAACTGCTTTATTTTTTAATTTTTTTAAAAAAGATTTTATTTATTCGTATGACGAGAGAGAGAGTACAAGCAGGAGGAGTGTAGGCAGAGGGAGAAGCAGACTCCCTGCTGAGCAGAGAGCCTGATGTGGGGCTCCATCCTGAGACCCTGAGATCATGACCTGAGCCGAAGGCAGGCGCTTCACTGACTGAGCCACACAGGCACCCTGAGGAACCTGTTTTCAAAGGAATACACAGGGCACCAGAGTGGCTCAGTCAGTGAAGGTTCTGACTTTGGCTCAGGTCCTGATCCCAGGGTCCAGGGATTGAATCCCACATTGGGCTCCCTGTTCAGTGGTGAGTCTGCTACTCCTGCTCCCTCTGCTCATCCTTGTGCTTGTTCTTTCTTTCTCTCTCTCAAGTGAATAAATAAAATCTATAGAAAAGGAGGACATGGGTTGATATACTCAATAATATTTTTTGGCAGTTTTAGAATTGATTTATTCACACTCATGAGTCATGTAAATACATCCCCAAGAAATGTTAACATAGTAAACCAGTGAAGGGAAACTCAAAGCCCTTTATCTTTCACTGATGCATACTGTACTCCCAGCACTGTTTTAGGGTCTGTGATTATAAAGAACTGCTCACGTGTTGCGTGAACCTTGCTACCGAGGAGCCAGGAGTCACGTGGCAAGAACATGTATCATTGTCACTGCAGAACCACAGGAGAATTTGAAAGATAAGTATCAGTAGATGTGATCCTAAAAATAAAATGATAAAACCCAAGTGCATCTACTGAGGTAGGATCTGTCACTGAATCTCTCACATGGATTTGTGAGTAAATTGTACTTGAATAGATACAAAAATAGCAGGCGTACTCCACTGAGCTGCTCGTCAAGACCAGTATCAATGTTTTCGCTCTCCTCCAGCCTCAAAAAATGCTATTTAACTCATGAGTGTTAAGCACTCAGGAGAGTGTTTTGCCTGCATAAAGAGAAAATTGTCTATCTCAGTGTCAGAAGAGAAAAATATCTATTATCCAAACATCAAACATTGGATTTGCTTTTTTTAATCCACGGAAGGCTGCAGTTTTAAAAAATGCATTCACAATACTTGAAGACAGCATTGTTAGAATGACAAAGCACTGAATTCAAGTCATACATCAAAGCCAGATTTTTCTGTTGCTTTCTACTTTCTCTTACTAAGTTGGGCTTAAATAAATAAAGCAGACCACATTCAGATATGTCCAGAATTTTGTATGTTAATGTCTGAATTGTATCCCTTCAAAATTCATAGGTTGAAACCCTAGTCCCCTGCACCTCAGAATGTTACCTTATTTGGGAATAGGGTGTTACAGAAGATGAAGTCATACTGGTGTGCTCATAAAAAGGGAAATTTGGGCACAGACTGTTACACGGGGGAATGGAGTGTGAAGGTGAAGGCAGAGATTAGGGTGAAGCATTATCTATGAGACAACACCAAAAGTTGTTAGCACGCCACCAGAAGCTAATCTCCAGACCTTGGAAAGGGTGAACCCTGGTAAGACCTCATCTTGGATTTCTAAACCCTAGGACTGTAGGGCACTCAGTTGGGTTCTGGGCCACCCAATTTGCTCTGATACTGTAGCTCTAGAAAGCTAATACACCTATAAACCATGCACTTATAAATCAATGTCATCTTTAAAATTAGTCCATCCTATCTTTGACTTCATGCTGTAATTTTTAACTTAAAAAAGTTGCTACCTGGGGCACCTGGGTGGCTCAGTGGGTTAAGTCTCCGCCTTCAGCTCAGGTCATGATCCCAGGGTCCTGGGATTGAGCCCCACATTGGGCTCTCTGCTCAGCGGGGAGCCTGCTTCCCCTCTCTCTCTGCCTGCCTCTCTGCCTATTTATGTTCTCTGTATGTCAAATAAATAAATAAAATCTTAAAAAAAAAAGTTGCTACCTAGCTCAATGAAACTTTGAGTCAACCAAAGTGAAAACAAATAAGGACCAAATGGATATACATGAACATTTGTCTAGTAATATAAATGATGCTTGGTCGGGGGGAGGGGAGCATATTTCTTTTTTATATATACTAAAACTAGACTGATAACATATGGACAGCTATTGAAAATTTGTCTTGCCACTTCTTGAGACTGTCTATAGAAATACAGCCTGGGAATCATTATGGAAGATTTTTAGCAATATCTACTGTCTTTGAATTACATGACTTCTGTCCCCTAATACCTCATCTAAGAGGTTTCAGTTCCTTTCTTTTTAATTCTACAAGTATACTCTACGAATGTCTTTAATTAGAAAATTGTAAGTTTGAAAAACTTTAGTGACAGGTCTTAATGACACAATCAAAAGTGTAGATTACAAACCTGATTATGTCTGTGGAGTGTGTTAGTCTGTCAGAGACCCAGAGCAGTGGAAAGATACGTTTCAGGGCAAGATGAAAAAACACTGCTAGATGGAGAACCCTTGTATGTAAGTGTGATTATGTGTTTGAGAGCACATAGGATGCTGGCGTCATTGACAGGGGATCTTGCCACATATTCAGGAAGCAAAGGCAAATACTAATTATCATATTCCAAGTCCTTAAATAACAGGTGAAAATAAATTACTATGGGAGTACTTGGTTAAAGATGCTAATAACTATTTTGAGGCTTGTCATCCATGAAATCCACAAAGATTTATTGAGCATATCCTGTTTTCTAGACATTGGACACACACAGATAAATGTGTCTTAAATTTCATAATAATGCTGCTTTTGATAACACCAAATGAATATATTATAATTATATTGATTATCTTAGGAAGATTAAGTAGCTAATTTATTAGAGTGCAGCCATAGCCTTCTCTGTTAGCAGCACAAACATATTCCAACTCAGAACTATTTATCACCCAGTAATATTGTTAAATGAAGGACTCTAAGTATATAAAAATATAGGAAATAATTTTAAACAAATTGCATATGGAATTAGGTGGACTATATATTTAAAATTCACATTAATGATCCTGACAGCTCTCAATCTAACAGCTCATTTTCATAAAATAGAGTTTGTCAGGATGATTAGCTGTTTTTCAGGTGGCTGTCAATCACACGAGTGCCGAAGGTCTCAGCTCCTGCTTGCGTGCCTGGCTTCCTGGGTTACTTGCTGCCACAGGATATTGATTCCACCTTATTTCTACAGTGATGAATAGTGAAATTATAAAGACAGATTGAGGAGTTACTTTGATTCCATCCTATGAAAGTACTTTAAAAGAACCTGCTATATTTCTGATTGCATTTTATCTCAATAAAAATTGTATTAATACCCAGTTCCAAAGTTTGTATTTTTGGAGGTTTAGGAAGTTTAGATAGGTTTTGACATCACTTAAAACCCCATGGATAAAAATTCTTTCAGTTTACAAAAGAAAATATATGGAAACTAAAGGCAGAGTTTTTTATAAGCCGAATATTTTTTTAAAAGATTTTATTTATTTGGGAGAGAGAGGAAGAACATGTGAGCACAAGCCAGGGGAAGGGCAGAAGCAGAGAGAGAAGCAGACTCCCCACAGAGCAGGGAGCCAGACTCAGGGCTCAGTCCCAGGACCCTAAGATCACAACCTGAGCCAAAGGCAGATGCTTAACCAACTGAGCTACCCAGGTGCCCCTAATGAGCCAAAATATTTTTTAAATTGAGCGATACTACAATGTGTATTTTAGTAACATATGATTTCAACATGAGAACTGAACAGCTTAGTTGTAAGATAATTAAGCCTCACTTTGAATAAATGATTATACTCCATCATTTATCTACCTAGTGAGTTTTCAAATATGCAAATTACGATGAGAGTAACATATCTAGGAACTGAAACGTATCTTCACATATCAGTTCATAGCTATGATAGTTGGTTGCATGGTTTCTAATACAGATGTTTCTGCACAAGTGATTTGTCTATAAGAATTCTGAGATATTTGCAGTATCCACCTGCCTTGCTACTTTATTTCTGTTGTATAATCTCACAATGTCAAAATCAAATGTGTTTTACTGTTGCCTCTTTCCATTTCATTCAAAATATTTCTTCCAGATGAGCCTATTGTACACTTCAGGTCCTGCATTACATTCCTCTTCTTTGGGTGTTCAAATCTACACCAAAAATTTATATATATATATACACACATACATATATACACACATATTTTTTAAACATTTATTTATTTAATTATTATTTGGTGTATTAATGTGATGCTAGAAGTTAATATGCACAATCTAGTACAAATAGGAACATTCAACAAGAAATAACTACTCAAGTGAAGTCTGTAATTCATTATAAATTTTGGTTTTAATTTGTTTAAGGATAGTGGCTTAAAGATAAAAGTTCTTGAATGGAACTTAACTCGTGGCTTTGATGGGTGTTTAGATTTGTTTTGTTCTATTAAAAGTGAAGTTAATGAGAAAATACTTTGGCAGCCTTTTTAGAATCTCCACTATGGGCCAGGCATAGTGCTTTGGAAATGTAATTTAGCCATGGTCAGTGACTCCAAAGAAACCATTGATTGATGAGGTGTTAGAAGGCTCACATGTAGCTTAACCATCCTATAATAAGATGAAAATTGTTTATATGTATACATATAATTAAAATATCCAAACTATTATCCTTTCAGCATATAATTACTATAAATAATAGTTTATATATCTTTACTATTGCAAATATTGCAAATTGCAGATATTGCTTCAGTGAGCATTGGAACAGATCTTTCTTAAGGTCTTGATTTTAATTCTTTTGCATATATTCCCAAAAGTGGAATTGCTGGATCATATACTAGTTCTATTTTTAATTTTTTGAAGAACTTCCAGACTCTTTTCAATAACCACTGCACCATTTTACATTCTCACTAATAATGTACAATGATCTCAAATTCTCCCATCCTCATGAACACTTGTTATCTTTTTCTTTTATAATAGTCACCTAACAGATGCAAGGTGATCCCTCATTGTAGTTCTGATTTACATTTTCCTGATAATTACTGATGTTGGGCATCTTTTCATGTTGGCCATTTGTATGTTTTATTTGTAGAAAGGTCTAAGTCCTTTGCCCATTTTTCAAATAAAGTTATTTGTGGGTTGTTTTTTTTCTGTTTAACTACTGAGTTAGGAGTTTCTCATGTATTTTGGAAATTAATCCTTCATCAGTTATATGGTTTGCATATATTTTCCTCCATTTCATAGGTTGCTTTTTCACTCTGTTGATTGCTTCCTTTGCTCTGCAGAAACTTGTAGTTTGATGCACTTGTCTGTTCATGCTTTTGTTGCCTATGTGTGGGTGCCATACCCAAGAAATTGTTAGCAAGATCAATATCAAGAGGTTTTCCCCATGTGCTTTCTCCTAGGAGTTTTATGGTTTGGAGTCTTATATTTAAGTCTTTAATCCATTTTGAGTTATTTTTGTGTGTTGTAAGGCAGGTGTCCAATTTCTTTCTTTTTCATTCTTTCTTTCCTCTTTCTTTCTTTCTTTCTTCTTCTCTGTCTCTCTCTTTCTCTCTCTCTCTCTTTCTCTCTCTTTCCTCTAGAATTAGGAGCAAGACAAGGACAACTGCTCTCATTACTTCTATTCTCTATAGTACTGGAGGTCCTAGCCAGAACAATGAGGCAAGAAAAAGGGATTAAAATGAATCTAAATCAGAAAAGAAGAAGTAAAATTACCTCTCTTAGCAGATGACATATGCTGTATGTGGGAAACTCTAAAGACCACCAAAAAACTGCTAGAACTAATAAACATATTGAGTAAAGATATAGAATACGAATCAACATACACAAATCAGTTGCATTTCTATATACTAATAATAAACCATCTGAAAAGAGAATTAAGGAAACGATCTTAATTTTTTAAGATTTTAATTTATTTATTTGACAGAGAGCACAAGTAGAGGGGGGAGTGACAGAGGCAGAGGGAGAAGCAGGCTCCCTGCTGAGCTGGGAGCCCAATGCAGGGCTCAGTCCAAGGACCCTGAGATCACGACCTGAGCTGAAGTCAGATGCTTACCGACTGAGCTACCCAAGCACTGGAAAATAATCTAATTTATGGTAATATTAAAAGAATACAATACTTTGCAATAGGGGCACCTGACTGGCTCAGTAAGGAGAGTACGTAACTCTTTGTCTCAGGGTGATCAGTTCAGGCTGCACATTGGGTACAGACATGACTTAAATAAACAAGTAAAAAAACTTTTAAAAATACTTAGAAATAAACTCAATGAAGTAAAAAATTCATACACTGAAAACTATAAAATAATGATGAAAGCAATTAAAGCACACACAAATAAATGGAAAGACATTGCATGTTCTTGGTTTGGAAGATGAAGTGTTGTTAAAATCCAAACTACTTGAAGCATCTAAAGATTCAGTATGATGCACATCCAAATCCCAATGACAAATTTTTCAGAAATAGAAAGAACCATCTCAAAATTCACATGGGACAACAAAATATCCAGTAGCCAAAGCAGTCTTAACAAAGAAACAAGCTGGAAACATCATTCTTGGCTTCAGAATATATTACAAATCTTCAGTAATCAAAACATCGTTAGTGCCTTTAAGACACACATATAGATGAATGGAAGAGAATCGAGAACCCAGATAAAAAATCCATGTGTGTGTGTGTGTGTGTGTGTGTGTGTGTGTGTGTGTAGTCACTGGGTCTTTGGAAAGGGAGGCAAGAATACACTATGGGGAAAGGATAGTCTCCTCTACAAATTAGAATTTTTTATAATGCTATTGTCAAGAATATTGAATTATAAAAAGTTGATGGGATACTAGAAATAGCCACAATTTTAAAATAGAAATTTACTCTTGGTCTTGAAGATTTATGCCCATTAATTCAAGCATTTTACAGTAGATACAAATGTTACAGTTCTAAAGTGACTTATTATCTTTCTTAGCAGTAATACCTTATTGAAAGCAGAGTATAAATTTATAGACTCTTCCAGGTCTGCTATCCAATCTTACTTGTATCTATCAAAGACTAAATAAAGTACATATAAGATATAATGAGCTTAGAAATTATCTTTGGGATAAATAAGTGAATGTGGTAAAGGGCAGATTGATAAAACATTCTAGGGCCAAAAAAGATAGTCATATGTCTAAAGAAAATGTAGTTTTTTGATTACTTTCATAAACTATTTATTAGATAAAACAGATTTTTGTATCTCTATGAGAATTGCTGTGTTACACTGGTAACATCATTATATCAGATGATTTATGTAATCTAGAGACTTAATGCATCATTAAGAAGGTACAAATCCGACTTGTTTGGATAATTACAATTTTGGCACCCACCATTCTGGAATAGTCTCTTGGCAGGCTCTGAATTTTTGCTTATTCAAATTTAAATTCTTAAGTTTCCTAATTGGTCAGTTGCATTTGACTTCTGTTTGTTCATTTGACATTGTTCATTTGCCGTTGACAGTTGTTCATTTGACATTGCTAATATTTAATTTATTTAATAAGAATTAAAAGTTGAGTTGTAATTGAAAAATGATAGAATAAAAACTGAAAGTCTATAACTTCATGGAGGCTTAAGTGTTATACCATTGCAGTCCTCTCTGAGTTCCTTTGGTGGGTAGTTTTAATAATAGAGAACAGGGCGCCTGGCTGGCTCAGTGAGTACAGTATGGGGCTCTTGATCTTGGGCTTGTGAGTTCAAGCCCCATGTTGGATGTAGAGATTACTTAAAAATAAAACCTTATAAGGAAAAAGAAGAGAGGAGATAAGTTAGAGAGATATATCCCTTTCTCAGGTATATAGCCTTTCTAGATCGTAATCTATGTGACTAGATGGTAGAGTGAAGTGTCCTTCTCAACCATTTGAAATGCCCACTGGTGATCCAGTTAGCAAAATGCTATAGAGAATTATTTCGGTAGGTTGGAAATACCATGATCTCTTCCAAAAATAAGAATGGTTTCTTTTTGTTGTTGTTCATTAGCTAATGATTTTGACATAATATAATTAGTGAATAGTGAATTTCATTTTCAAATGAATAGAACTCACTGATAAGTAATATTTATAACCCCCAAGTTTTTATTTATTTTTTAAAAGATTTTATTTATTTGACAGAGAGAGCACAAGCAGGCAGAGAGGCAGGCAGAGAGAGAGACGGGGAAGCAGACTCCCTGCTGAGCAGAAAGCCCAGCTTGATGTGGGCTTGATCCCAGGACCCTGAGATGGTGACCTGAGCTGAAGGCAGAGACTTAACCCACTGAGCTACCCAGGTGTCCCAACACCCAGGTTTTTTTTTTTTTTTTTTTTTTAAGATTTTATTTATTTATTTATTTGACACAGAGAGATCACAAGTAGGCAGAGAGGCACCCAGAGAGAGAGGGAAGCAGGCTCCCTGCTGAGCAGAGAGCCTGATGTGGGGTTCCATCCCAGGACCCTGAGATCATGACCTGACCCGAAGGCAGAGGTTTCTGAGCCACTGAGCCACCCAGGTGCCCCCAACCTCCAGTTTTTTAGCTTTACCACGTGGCACAGTTGTATTCTTACAAACTTGTTATTTAATCCTGAAAGAACTACCTTATAACTTTGTGCATTACATCCCATGCATTACTGATTTATTTAAGGAGGTTCAGAGAATTTAAGTAACAGTATCATGCATCTTTTTTAACTTTTTTCTGCTATGCCACTTCTTCAACAGCAAATAATAGTCATCATATGCTTAGATATTAGGTAACAAAAAATAAGCTGCTTGATATTTACAGTAAAAGCTTTTGAGTATGACAATAGTTTTTTTTTGTTTATTTGTTTTTAAGTTTTTCATACTGAGGGACACCCCGGGTGGCTCAATCAGTTAAGCATCTCCCTTGGGTTCTGGTCCTAATCTGGAGGTCTTGGGATCAAGCCCTGCATTGGGCTCCTTCCTTAGCAGGGAGTCTGCTTCTCCTTCTACCTCTGTCACACCCCCAGCCCGTGATCTCTCTCTCTCTCTCCCTCTCTCTCTCTCAAATAAATAAATAAAATCTTAAAAAAAAAAAAAAAGTTGTTCACATTGGGGAAATTGGGAAATTGTAAAGCATGTACAATAAGGAAATTATGTCTTCGGCTTTCATAAAAATAATTCAGTCAAGGATGTTTCCTTTTGGAGATCTCTTACAATTTTTAAACCTTATGCCTGATAAGATTTCTAATTACTATAAATGCTTTTTAATTTTTCTTTGATTGCAAATTCATATAAAATTATGAGAAGTAATACAAAAAGATCTGATTTCAACTTTGCCCACTTTTTGCCAAAAATAACATCTTGAATTGCTGTAGTACAGTATCAGAGCCAGAATATTGACACTGACACAGTGAGGATGCCCACAATTCTACCAGCACAAAAGCCTTTTCCCTCCCCCAACACCCACACCTATCCTGTCCTTAACCTCTGGAAACCATTCATCTGTTCCCCATTTCTAATGTCATTTCAAGAATGTTTGTTTGCAATTATACAGTATAATGGGGATTTTTTTTTCACTCAGCATAATTCTCTGGGGATTGATCCAGGCTGTGATGTGTGTTGTCAAAGATAAATAAACCCCACAGCCATTAAAATGGTGCAGGGAGGGGCGCCTGGGTGGCTCAGTGGGTTAAGCCTCTGCCTTCAGCTCAGGTCATGATCTCAGGGTCCTGGGATGGAGCCCTGCATCAGGCTCTCTGCTCAGTGGGGAGCCTGCTTCCCCCCCCCTCTCTCTGGCTGCATCTCTGCCTATTTGTGATCTCTGTCTGTCAAATAAATAAATAAAATCTTTAAAAAATTAAAAAAAAATTTAAAAAATGGTGCAGGGAGATTTTAAACAGTGATGTATCCTTGAAGTGGGGAAAACAGTCCAGTGGAACCGAACTCTGATTTGTATGGGGGTGGATGGGTGTTTTAAAGGGAGAGTGAAGAAATGGGGGGTGGTCAGAAGTACAGTCAGGGAAATGAACAATTACAGAAAGCCGCAAGGGGACTCTGTCCCCATGCAGGCTATCTGGGTTTGTTAACTGGGGTTTGTCCCAGAGAGACTGGGAGACACAGGCCCTATCTTCAGGTAAGAGCAGACTGGGACAAATGTTAAATTCTTCTGTAGGCCTTCAGTTTTCTCAGCCAGCATATAAGGGGGCTAGAGTCATCCCAGGGTTGCAGCCTTGAGCTGCTAGAAACGACACCGATGTTTGTTTGATCCGTCCAGGCCAAGATGGAGGCTCAGCAGGCAAGAGAGCTCAGGGGCTCCTGGCTTGTTCGGTCCCGGGAGGGTCTTTCCCAGTAGCAGCAGCGTGTCCCTTTCTCTTGAGGGATGGCGCTCCACACTGTGCTTTTACCGCAGCTGTGTAGCCATCCACCTGTGGCAGGACACCTCGTTGGTTCTCCCTTTTGAAAGTTAGGGATAAAGCTACACACAGTGGACACCTGTGTGTAGGTGCTTGTGGGAATGCAGGTTCTCATCCCAGGGGATAAATTCGAGGAACCTAATGGCTCAGTGACATAGCAGTTCCATGTTTAGCTTTGTAACAGGTGGCCAAAGCATTTTCCAGAGCTGCTGTGTCACCTGACACAATGTGCGAGTGGTGTGGTTCCTTTGAGTCTGCCCAGCACCTGGGCTGCTAATTGTTTCATTGCAACCACGCTCGTAAATGTGCCGTGAAACACAGTTCACATCTCCTTTCCCTAATTGCTAAAGGTGTTGATATCTTCCCACATCCTCTGTGGGGAGACGCCCACAGACGCCCAATGGTTTGGGCTCATTTTGTTTGTCTTTTACTGTTGAGTTTGCTGTTGTTGCTTCTGTTGTTTTATTAACATATATTATTTGTTTCAGGGCTACAGGTCTGCGAATCATCAGTCTTACACAATTCACAGCTGTCACCATCGCACATACCCTCCCCAATGTCCATAACCCCACCACCCTCTCCACACCGCGCCTCCACTCCAGCAACCCTCAGTTTGTTTCCTGAGATTAAGAGTCTCTTATGGGGGCGCCTGGGTGGCTCAGAGGGTTAAGCCTCTGCCTTCGGCTCAGGTCATGATCTCAGGGTCTTGGGATCGAGCCCTGCATCGGGCTCTCTGCTCAGCAGGGAGCCTGCTTCCTCCTCTCTCTCTGCCTGCCTCTCTGCCTACCTGTGATCTCTGTCTGTCAAATAAATAAATAAAATCTTAAAAAAAAAAAAAAAAGAGTCTCTTATGGTTTGTCTACCTCTCTGGTTTCATCTTGTTTCATTTTTCCTTCCCTTCCCCTATGATCCTCTGTCTTGTTTCTCAAGTTCCTCATATCAGTGAGATCATATGATACTTGTCTTTCCCTGATTGACTTATTTTGCTTAGCATAACACCCTCTAATTCCATCCGGTTGTTGCGGATGGCACATTTCGGGGTTTTTTGTTGTTTTTGTTTTTGTTGTTTTGGGTTTTTTTGTTTTGTTTTTTGATGGCTGTGTCTCCAAAATCATCATCCTTATCCATTCATCTGTTGATGGACATCTAGACTCTCTCCATAGTGTGTCTATTGTGGACATTCCATGTGCCCCTTCGGATCACTACATTTCTATCTAAAGGATAAACATCCTGTACTGCAATTGCTGGGTGGTAGAGTACCTCTATTTTCAACTTTCTGAGGAACCTCCATACGGTTTTCCAGAGTGGCTTTACTGTTGAGTTTTAAGACTTCTCTATATAGTCCAGATCTAATAGATTTATACAAAAAGATTTTCTTAGGAAATGTTCAAAGATTTACTTAATTTATTATTTATTTTAATACCAATAATAGTAAAAGAGGGATTTTGTGGGTAAATGACTTTAAAAAAAAAAACCTGTTATCGTCACTATTAGATAATGATCACTTCTGTTTAATTGGTCATTTTCTGGTCATGCATTTCTTCTCCCAGTCTATTTCTCATTTACTAAACCCCTGTCTGTGTGGATATAATTTCAGTGAGACGTAAGAGAGTGAACCTTGGCTGACATTGAAAACCAGGTGCCCACATCTGGACTTGGGGGGTCACTAGCCTCTGGTGTTTCAGGACACTAAAGGTGAATTATAGTTTCCCGGTTAAATATAGTGAAAGTGTTTGAGATCCTAACATAATGAGAACTAGTAGGACTCATGCTCAAAATTTTAATAATTTGTTAATTTGTATCCCACTTCTCCTGGAGGGAAAACAAACAATAACAGCAAGGATTGAATTTGACCAGTTGACAAGTACAGGGTTACTTGAAGGAACTTCCTGGTGGTTGACTATTAAATTTGGCTGTCCAATTTTCATAAAATTTTCACCTCTTTCTTGCCTCTAAAATCTTGTTAAATTACTTTTATTCAACCTCTTTATTTATATCCCTTGTATCTTCAAACAGTCATAGTAGTTCCTTAGCTGGTTAATTTAGCTTTTATTCCCATAATATTTCTTTAGAAGTTTCATTTGCCTTCACAGCATTTGTACTTTTGTATTCATTGAACAATCACCAAATTTTTAGTGTCATTTTAAACTTGAGTATTTATGGTTTGTAGCAATTTATATAAAGTCTCCCATTAGCTGACCTAAAATTACAGGGGGACAGTTATTGAAATACACAGTCCATGGGATCAAATTCACACACAAGAGTTCTAAAGTTATTATTCTCCAGAATGGTGATCTAGGTGATTATATTAAATTTTAGCTTAACTTGCAGTCACAAAGCACTAAATATCAGTTATTATGAATCCCCAGACACCTAGTCAAATATTCCTATAAAAGAACTTACTACCTCTGATTCTTCTTCTCTCCAACAGATTCTATAATTTATAGAGAAGAGGTGAGTGTAAAAAAAAGTTAACAACTGTATGATTTGCAGATGCTATGAAGCTAATAGGAAAAAAAAAAAAAGGTGTATCTTGTGAGGTATCCAAAGTAACTACATTTTTCTATATAAGGAGACAGTGGCCTGGGTTGTGTTTCTGACCTTTTCCACCTACTGCTGCATTCTTTAGTTCTGGACTGGTGAGTGGTTGAAGAAGTGTGCATAATGTGAGACTGGCAGTAACCAGCTGGAATGGCGAGTAAATAATTATCCAGATGAGTAAGATCAAAAAGCATACTTCTCGGGAGATAAAAATCTGTGGTGCTGGAAATTTGAAGTTGGATGCCGTTCAGTTGTTTAGAAATCCGAATTTCTACAGTACAAGCAAATAAGAAATATAGGTGTATTTTTGAAGATCTTTTTGAGAGAAAGAGACCCAAACACATAAAAAAAATAATAATTCACAAACTTTTTGGCAATTGCGTTGTATTAAGTGAATGAGAAATAGCCACATTAAGGGGCTGATATGCATCTGTGAACTTCTTTGATTTGTGTAACAGTTATGTTTTATTTAAAGTAGCAGCTCTCAGGGTACCTGGGTGGTGCAGTCACTTAAGGGACAGACTCTTGATTTCGCTCAGATCATGATCTCAGGGTTGTGGGATGGAACCCCGAGTGAGGCTCCACACTCAGTCCGGAGTCTGCTTGAGATTCTCTCTCACCCTCACTTTCCCCCTCTGCCTTTTCCCCTGGTTGTGCTTTCTCTTCCTCTCCCTTCTCTCTCTCTCAAATAAATCCATAAATCTGAAAATAAAATTAAAGAGCATTTCTCAAACCTTTCCGCCTCAAGGCCTCTTTTTTCATTCCTAAAATTATTGGAGACTCCCATGGATTTTGCTTGTATTTATATGGGCTATACAGACATACAACCAGGTACATAAATATATATACATAAATATAATCAGATTAAAAATGTTAGTTATGACATTTTACAATAATTTACTCATTAATTTAAATATAATAATACTAAACCTGTTACTTATTATTGTAATTAAGATACTTCAATAGAATATGGTGATTTTTCAGCCAGATTCTCATATCTGCTTCTGCATTCAATCTTTTACAATACATTCTTTTTCTTGAAATATGTGAAATAAGGTTAGTCACCCATAGATCTGTAGTTGGAAGATAAAGGGGTACTTAGTAGCCTTTTTGGATAATAGGGAATATTATTTTTAGATGCTGTACCAAAACTTATCAACTGGTAGTTTCTTAAAGGTAATTGCAATGGGAAATCTGAAACCATATTAAAATTTTTAAAAAAGCAAACATTTTCAGTATGTTTTGTTAAAATGCACTTGTCAGTCTTGTAATTTGATTGGATCCTTTATCCCCCATGGTTTTTTTTCAAGATTTTATTTATTTATTTGACAGAAAGCAGAGCACACAAGAGAGCAGGAGCAGGGTTAGGGGCTGTGCAGGGATCCCAACACAGGGCTCAATCCCAGGACCCTGGACTCATGACCTGAGCCAAAGGCAGATGCTTAACCAACTGAGCCACCTGGGTGCTCCAATCTTACATGCTTTTGTAACATCAGGCATTAGTCATTTGGAAAATATTAGTCATTAAGTTCTTTCATATGCTGAAATATTTCATTACAAAAAATGGTCACACATTATGGAAATTGTCACCCTATACTCTTAAACAACTGGGAGTGGAAAAAGGAAGTATTATATTATGGAATTGTTTTGCCCTTGAAGATCCCTCAATAGGATGGCAAGGAATGCCAGAGCTCTTCAGTCTACCCTTTAAGAACCACTGGTTTAAAGGATATTAGATAAAAGTTTGCAATCTGAGATGAGAACTTAAATATTTTAATGTTTTTCTATACTTTTTTTTTAAATGGGTTATGGGGTAAAGATGAGAACTAGGCCATAAAAGATAGCTTTTAAATGGCAATTCCTATACATAAAGTATTCTTAAAAATAATAGTGTCTTAGGCCAAGATAGAGTTAGTAATAATTAGTGTCTAAATGTCTTTTATGCTTGAGCAAATATGAAAAGTGTATTGCTATAGAGATGTCAAAAAACAGCAAGATTTATAACTACTATTCTTCTTACATCCTTATATTAATTTAAAAAAAATTTTCTAACAGAAGTATTCAGTAGTATAGAAAGTTTATCACCATTAAGTGCCATCAGATGCAAAGATCCAATATTAAATAACTTATTTACTTTTTTAAAAATTATTTTAACTTTTTTTTAACTTATTTACTTTTAGCCAACATTATCTTTGTCTTCTGTAAACTGGGATGCAATTATGTGTGTTTATTCCCAAGTACTCCTCATATTTGTTAATTTTTTAAATTACCTTTGATCTGATATAATATTCTAACCATGATGTTTCATTGAAAGCCAAGTTGTGTAGACAAAGATAAACATGAGCAATACTAGAGGACACTTGATAGATGACCAAGTTCAAGTTTCAAGCAGATAAGTTTAGCTGTTGTTGACAAAATCAAGTACAAGGATTGGGTTTTGATATCACAGATAAGGCAGAAGCACAGTGTCTATCTGTCTAGGTAACTGAGTTGGAGCCTATAGCAAACATAGACCCTTTCTTATGTGTTTAATTTGTTTCTCATCACATTTTTTTATGGGAGATGGACTATTGGCTTCTCTAAGTTTCCACAAATAACATTATCAATCCTGTCTTGAAATCTGCTCAGCTATTAATTTTTACTGCTTATTAATCTTTTTGCTGATATTTATTTAATCAATCACCAAACTTATGAAGTGCTGCATATGTGTTAAGACATTGTTCCAAATGAAGCCAGTGTACAAACTAGCACTTGGTAATAAGTGGCTGAAGATTTAGGAAATTCCTCAAAGATTTATTTCTCCCTTAATTGCTCCCTTATTTCCAGAAGTTAACAAATTGCCATTGTCATCTTGGTTTCCTGTAGAGAAGGAAGAAATGGTATTTAATTATTTCTCCCTCCGTTCCTTCTGCATTGGAAAAGCAAGTGACTGAGGATAATAAAACACTGAACCAAAGGTCTGAAGAACTGGGGCCAGGAATTCTGCCAGTGGCTTGGCCAGGACCCCTGTGGTTAGAAAACAATCTTTAAATTTAATATGCCTCCTTCTTCTAACTGCCAGTCATATTTACAGAAGGTGTCAGGGTTCTGGAAATAAAAACCTCTCTCTGGTCACTGAGCAAGGACAAACAGGTGATTTCCCCATTATTAGTTGCCTGGACGATCTCTCAAATACCCGTTGCTTGACCTAAGGAAAGGTTGAGGGTCCACTGAAAGTCAACACAGAAACACTTAGGGTAAGAGGTGCTAGTTGCTTGAAGAAGGAGAGCCTCATTTCATGAGGTGCATTTGTGGAACATTAACCCCACAAGATGTCCTCCAGTTAAAAACAAATTCTTCAGACTAATGAATTTCAAAAATTCCTGGTATTTTGCCGCCATCATAGAATATCATTGTAGCTTAGTAAATTTTCTTAGATATTTAAATAAAGAAGCCAGTTTATCCTTGTATAACTAGTAGTTCGTATTTTATAATAAAGAATCACTAAAAGTTCCATGAGTCAGTGTCCTGATGCATATAGGGAACCTAGACTTTCCAGTCTAGGAGAATAGATCAGCCCAAAGTACTCTCTTTTACTTCCAGCACCCTTTGTGATCGCATCTTCTCGAAGATTCTTCAGCACATGACTGATAATAATTTACATCTCTTATGGGAGTGTTTCCCCCCTCTGAAGTGATTCTGAAATTAGGCATCAGTCAGTGTAGTGCCGATGGATTAGTATACTGTGTGCTCTGTCCAGACTTCCCTGGGAATGGCCTGAGTCAGGGATGTCAGGCAGCAGTGAGAAGGTGTGGGTGGCATTAATCTGTCTTGTGTTTGTTCCGTGAGTAACTGAATTACTATCTTACAGTCCGTCTCCTGCAGATGCTAATAATATCAGCATTTCAGAGGCCCTATATTTTCCTCATGCACACGGAAGTAACAAGTGCATAACTCTGAGATGATCTAAAGCTTGGATTTGGGCCCAGTAAGAAAGGTTGCTTAATGACAAGAACTTTGCACTGAACTAGACGGGAATATACCAATTCTGTTCATTTGCCATATAAGGTTGATCAGAATCGGCTTGCAACTGCTCACCAAATCTTCACATAGTGTGGAAACAGTCTGTGTGACATGTAGCTAAACCTCTACAATAATGATTTCTGTTCACATGACAGAATTTTATTTTAATGTCAGGAGACAATATATGAGAACAGTCTAATAGTATCAATGTCATGTTTTGATAATAATTTTTTTGAAATAAAGAGGTAGAAAATTAGATGCGACACACAAATGTTCTTCTATATGGTAGGCACTGTGCCTGATTTGTGTCCAAATTGTACGTGGTATTATGTTGCAAGACCCTCACTAAGCACACACAGACTTCTTTAAAGTTTGGGAAAGAGTCTTAGTATCTGTTGCCATGAAACATACATCAGAGGGTAAACAGACAACTTGTGTTGCCATTAACATGTGAAATAAATGAATATATATGTATGTAAATCCTTAAGTTATTTTTAGGAGGAGAATCAAGAAACTAAAATCAGCTTTTTTCCCCCTCAGGGTGAGAATTAGATAGTTTGGGCTGAATTAAAGGAAAATTTATTTTCTATTCTACATTGTTTTTGCATTTGAGTTTTGAAGACTTTTCTTATGATAATAAATAAATCTTAAAAGTTATATAACCAGAACAGTCAGAGAATGCCCCCCAAATCTAGTTTCATCAGAATTTAGCTCATCGAATCTTTTTTTTTTCTTTTAAATATTTTATTTATTTATTTGACAGAGGTCACAAGTAGGCAGAGAGGCAGGCGGGTGGGTGGGGGGGAAGTAGGCTTCCTGCTGAGCAGAGAGCCTGATGTGGGGCTCAATCCCAGAACCCTGATATCATGACCTGAGCGGAAGGCAGAGGCTTAACCCACTAAGCTACCCAGGCACCCCTCATCAAATCTTTTCATAAGAAGCTGGACTGGACTTCTAAGTAGGAGTGATGGTTATTGAAATGTTGACAGCTTAGTAAGTTATTTTTTTTTTAAATTAAAGGGAAAAAGACATATTTAACTATTAATTTTAAACCATTGCTTCTCTGATATTGTTGTGGAAGTTCTGAGGTGACCGAGAAACTTAAGCGGCACGCGGAAAGCTGGGAGAACACAGCTTTATTATCGCTGGAGGGCTCAGTGGGATCCTTCCCAAAGTCTGAGCACCCGGCCTTTGTTGGGACAGTCATTTATAGGCAAACTAGGGATTTTTCACAGTTTCTCACAGCTGGTTGTCTCGGGGTTCTCATGGTAGTTCTTAAAGCTATGAAGAAGTGACTTGGTGGAATAGTGCCAAGTCATCCTTGGTGGTCCCTCATCTTAGTGAGGTGGCCATTTTGGGCTTTAACCTCATGTCCGCTCTCTTGATGATCAACTGGGATTCCCTGAAGATCATCATTTATATCTAGGGGCTGATATCCTCGGAGGGCGAGGATGCGGGCATTCATGTGCTGGGAGAGAGTTTCCCTGATAAAGCAAACGAGGCCAGTGAGGATGCAGGGGTCTAGGGTTATTAAGAGGAATAGGGTTAGGAGAGGGCCCCCAAGGGGAAGTAACCATGATGTCCATGCCTGGAGATTAAGTCCCCAGGTGATGGGTTCTTCTTGGTGCTGCTAAATGTGGTCCTGAAGCTCTTGAACCCTGGAGGTGACAATCCCAGACTGGTTGGCATAGTAACACGTTCTTCTTGCAGGAAAAGGCATGTCCCCCCTTTCTCGGCAGTGAGGAGATCTAGAGCTTGTTGGTTCTGTAGGGCAACCACGGCTAAGCTGGTGAGTTGTATCTGTAAGGATGTCAAGGAGTCCATAATTTGTTCCATGTCATCGTTGAGTTCCTGTGAAAGCTTATAATAAAAGTTAATAGAAGTTCCAATACCTGAGGCACCAGTGGCTACCCTGGCAAAGATCCCAACACCCAGGAGGATTGGTAAGTCAACTGCTCGGCTGCTCCAGTGGTGGGGAGAGACCAGGAACTGGATTTGGGGGTCAGACTACAGCAAGGCTGAGGGGGACAAAAATACAAGTATGCATCCAGAGCTGGTATCATCTTTGTCACGGCACCTAAAGAGAAGGTTGTCCTTGCAGGAGAGAAAGATGCCAGGGGGAGTGCAGTAGGGAAGGGGGGCTGTAAAGTTAAGGCAGTTGTCATCTGGGAGTTGAGAAAGGCCTGGGGATAGGAAGTGAGTAAGATTGGGTGCCGGGGCCAGGGGAATAGGATTGCTTAGAGGTCCAATGGTTACGGAAGAGTTGGTGACATTTGGTAGTGACCAGCTGGGCAGAACAGGAATCCTGAATATGGCCGACTGGGTGAGGGGGAGACAGACCCAACAGGCTTTATTGGTGGGATCTTGAGAAAAATTTAACCATGGCTGATAGCTGGTGCTGATGCGTTGTCTTGTGAGTCCCTGGGTGTCTGGAAGTTGAGTGAGCTGCTGGAGTGAGGTTAGGTTGATTCCTCAGTAATGAGGCTGGGGTGCTGGGGTTCACCTGGCTAGATCCTTTAGTAGAGTCATACCCTGCTCCCGGAGGGCAAGATCTTGGATGCTGCCCCTGTCCAAAGAACCAGTCTGGGCTACATAGGTTCAACATACTGGACCTGATTTTGGATATTTTGTACAGAGGTATTGAGAGGTCTGTGTCAAGGTTTCTGTCCAGAAAATCGGGCCAGGAACATGGGAGGAGTTTCAGGTAGTCAGAGTTTTTCCCTGGTAACAGGCCTGAGGCATTAGGGTAAAGGATTGAAAGTATGGAGACCTTCCAGAGCCTTTCATGCAGTTACATTCAGTGGAGGTCCCCAGCAGGATAAGGCAAGAGAAACTTAATAGCCCAAGTATGAGGCCCACCTGGATCGAGGAAGCAGAAGATGTATTTTAGAGTTTAGGGGCCCCACTTTAAAGTGACCTTCAGAAGGTTTGATGGTGACGGATGTGGGGTCCAGTTAGCTTGGTCTGGGTTTGTCTTCTTCATTCACGAGTGGTGGATCCATGGTGAGATGTTGGAGACCTTGAGGGCTGTAGGGGTTATAAGGATTACTACTGTATGTGGACTGGTCCAGGTCAGGTGCAGGGGTTCATGTTTCCAATCTTTTACCCAGACCTCATCTCCAGGGCAGAAGGAATGGATGGGAGTTCCTAGAGATATGGGGGCTCTCTCTAACCGGTGGGCATGTAGCTTTGTAAGGACTTGTCCTAGGGATTTTAGTTGACTCTGGTGGTGTACATCTCCTAGGACATTGAGATTGCCCAGGGTGAGAATTAGTGGGGGGGTGGTCTGTCATATAGCACTTCAAATGAAGAGAACCCATGTTTTTGTGGAGTACAGCGGGAGTGGAGGAGTGCTATGGGGAGTAACTCTGTTCACCCCAAAGAGGTTTCAGCATGTAATTTGGAGAGGGTTTCCTTTAGGTTATGGTTCATGAACTCTATTTTCCCTGAACTCTGAGGTCGATAGGCCATATGGAGTTTCCAGGAGATGTTAAGGGCCGAAGTTAGTCCTCATAGAACTTCCAAGATGAAAGCAGGGCCATTGTCACTGTGAGTGGTGAGCAGGATCCCATATCGGGGAACAATTTCCCAGAGCAGTACCCTGGTGACCTCTTTGGCTCGCTTAGTTCGGGCGGGATATGCTTCAGCCCATCCCGAGAAGGGGCAGACTAAGACCAAAAGATATTTGATACCTTCGTGAGGGGTCCTCTCGGTAAAATCTATCTCTAAATCTTCGAAGGGTGTTGCCCCATGCGTTGTACCCCAGGGGGTGGGGCGAGTCCAGTTTTTGGGTTATGTTTAGCACAAGTGACACAACGGTCCATGACCAGGTTACACAGAGTTGCGAGTCTGGCGATGTAGAAGTGTTTTGCGAGAAGTTTTTCAACTCCTGTTTTTCCCAGGTGCGAGGTTGAATGTTGTTGCGCGACTGCATGAGGGGCAAGGGCTGCGGGAAGGAACAATCACTTGTCAGGGAGGATCTACCATCCTTGCGGGTGCCAGATTGCTCCTTGGCTCTTGGCCCAGCTATCCTTGGCAGCTGTGTACGTGGGATTCTGTAGGGAGGGAGTGATGGGCGCTATGATGGCAGGTTGCCTGTTCTGTGCAGCTTCTCTGGCCACCTGATCAGCTAGGAGGTTCCTGGTGGCAGGTTTATTATCCCCTTTCTGGTGTCCCCGGCAACGAATGACAGCTAGGCTCTGGGGCGCCCATACCACCTCTAATAACTGGAGGATTTCCTTTTTATTTTTTATTTTCTTCCCTTCTGATGTCAGGAGCCCCCTTTCTTTGTAAATTGCCCTGTGCACATGTAAGTTGTCGAAGGCGTATCTTGAGTCAGTGTATATGTTGACCTTTTTGTCCCTTGATAACGTCAGTGCCCGTATTAAGGCCCAGAGTTCAGCCCTTTGAGCAGATCATCCTGCAGGAAGGGCTTTAGCTTCCAGGACCTCTGTGGCTGTGGTGACGGCATAACCTGCTTTCCTTGAACCATTACTCAGGAAGGTGCTGCCATCAGTGTAGGTGAGGTTGGCATTTGTTAAAGGGGAGTCCTTGAAGTCCAGACGGGTGGCGTGTACTTCAGTAATGACTTCCAGGCAGTTATGTTCTTTCTGGTTCTCCTGCTTTTGGAAGGTATGTGGCTGGGTTGAGAGCCTGTATAGTCTGCAAGGTAATGTGGGGAATTTCCAGGAGTAGTCCTTGATGTTGAGTGAGCCTGGTGTTTAATATCCATTTTTGACCTTGGCCGTTCATTAGGTTACTACTGAGTGGGGAACCTTTACGGTTAGCTGCTGTCCAAGAGTGAGCTTGTCAGCTTCTTTGATGAGTATGGTAGCTGCCAGCGCTCACAGGCAAGGGGGCCATCCAGAAGCGATGGGATTTAATTTCTTGGACAGGTATGCAATGGGCTTTCCCCAGGGGCCTAAGGGCTGAGTTAGAAGCCCTATGGCTGTTTTATCCTTTTCATGGACATATAGGCAGAAAGGTTTTCTGGTGTCGCGTAGGCCCAGGGCTGTAGCCTTTCCAAGTAGGTCCTTAAGTTCCTTAAAGGCTTTTTCTTGTGTGTCCTTCCACTGTAAAGGTTGTGTCTCCAGTCACAGTAGTAGATCATATAGGGGCCTGGCTATGACTGAGAACCCCGGTATCCTGATCTGGCAGAATCCTGCAGCTCCCAGGAACTCACATAGGGCCCGTCTAGTAGTGGGCTATGGAAGGCCAGTTATTATAGCCTTCCATTCTATGCTGAGGGCTCACTTATCTTGAGTTATTATGAACCCCAAATACTTCTTGTCTGCATAGCTGAGCTTTCTTCCAAGAGACTCGATATCCTCTTTTTGACAAGTGTTGTAGGAGGTCAAGTGTTGCTCGGTGGCAGGTCTCTGCAGTTGAGCTGGTGATGAGGAGGTCATCGACGTACTGGAGGACCATGCATCCAGTCTGGTCCTGGGGAAAGTCAGCTAGGTCAGAGGCTAGGGCTTCACTGAGTATTGCTGGTGAGTTTTTAAATCCTTCTGGGAGCCGGCTCCAAGTGAGTTGCATTTGGTGCCCTGAGTCGGTTATCTGCCCATTCAAAAGCAAAAATGGGCTGACTTACTGGGGCCAAGCAGATGCAGAAAAAGGCGTCCTTTAAGTTAAGGCAGGTGAACCAGGCAGCATCCAGTGGGATCTGGCTTAAAAGGGTGTAAGGGTTGGGCACTACTGGGTTTAGGGTTTGAGTAACTTGATTCACAGCACCCAAGTCCTAGATGGGTCAGTAGTCACCATTAGGTTTATGACTGAGAGCAGCGGGGTGTTCCAGGGGGATTAACACTCAGTTAGGATGCCTGCCTCTTTCAGTCGCTGCAGATGAGCCTGTATGCCTAATTGAGCTTCTCGTGAGATCGGATATTGTCTCTGCCGCTGACGTTGAGTTCCAATTTTTAGTTCTATAATAACTGGGGCTCGCTGGATGGCAAGCCCAGGTGGGTTATCTTCTGCCCATACATTGGGGACTGCGGTCCGGAAGGCTTCAGGGTTAGCTTCAGGATGGTCTTGTTCAAATAGTCTCCATTCCTCATCTTGGGGTGTGTTTAAGGACATGATAATCCCAGGCTCAGTGGGGCTTAGATTCATGGTGTCCTCTCCTGATGGCTTGAAAGAAATCTGCGCCCCTAATTTTGAAAGAAAGTCTCTTCCCAATAGCGGTATTGGACAGTCTGGGACATATAGGAATTCATGGGAGACTACATGTCCTCCCAGTTTACAGGTCCAAGATTGACAAGAAGGGTTGACTTGTGGCCCGATCCCCTGTGGCCCTCATGATGGTTATGGTTTGTCCTGTTAGGGGTGCCACTGGTGTGGTCACTACTGAGTGCTCTGCTCTGGTGTCGACCATGAAAGTGATCTTTTGGCCCCCAATGCTCATATAACCGTGGGCTCCTGGGGGCCTAGCATCATTGAGCCTGGTCTCCGTCAGTCTGAATCTATATTGGCTAGCCCGATGAAGTCAGGATCTTGGTTTGTCTGAGTCTTGGGTTGGATGGAGGGCTTGACTGACCTGGGCTTCCCATTCGGGCATTCATTTTTCCAGTGTCCCATTTCCTTGCAATATGTACATTGATCCTTTCTGAGGGTTCTGCGCTGCTGAGGTCCTGCCTCTGATCGTCCTGTTGTTCCATGTAGTTGGGAGCCTTGTTGGAGGGCCATGGCTAGCAGAGTGACTTTCTGTTTCATTTTCTTTTCAGCCTCTCATTTGGCTATGGCGTCTCAGTTGCGGTAGACCTTGTTTGCTATTTCTAGTAGTTGAGTGATGTTCATCCTGATGAAACCCTCAAATTTTTGAAGTTTGCGGCGTGTGTCAGGGGCTGACTGAGCCACAAATGCTGCATTTACCATTCAGCAGTGCCTCTGGTGCATCTGGATCAAATGGAGTGTGTATGCAGAAAGCCTTGCAGAGCAGCTCATAATAATTACCAGGTGTCTCTTCTCCGTCCTGAGTCACATCAGCCATTTTTGACACATTAGTAGGCTTTTGGCTCCTTGGCGGAGGCCCCGCAAAATAGTGTCTTGGTAGCGCTTGATGGCATTCTGGCTTTCCTCTGTGTTGAAGTCTCAGCCTGGCCGGTTGTCTGGGGCAGACTCTTGGGCCCATCCCTCTGGGTTTAAGGAGCCAACTGGTGCCACCTCTTCAAGCCATTTACATGCCTCCTGGAGAATTATTCTTCTTTCCTCGGTGTTGAACAAGGCGCGAAGGAGCTGTTGGCAGTCTTCCCCTGTTGGTCAGTGGGTCTGGAAGATGGATTCCATAAGGTCGATCATTGCCTGTGGTTTTTCCAAATAAGCAGGAGTGTGATGCTTCCAATTCAGGAGGTCTGTGATGGTAAAGGGCTGGTAGTAGATAATGGGTCTGCCTGGTTGGGCAGTGCCATCTACTCCAATTATGTCAGGACCTTGAGTTTCTCAGAGGGGCATCTGGTAAACAGGGATTTCCCGCATTCGGAGGTGACGTGTGGTATTCTGTGGCTCGTGTTCTGGGGAGGGGTCCTCGTCAGGAGCAGTCAACAAGGAGTCTAGGGAGGGGTCCCCATTAGGAATAGCTGGCAAGGAAGCTGGTACTGATTGCGGGGTTACTGGCATCTGGGGAGTAGGAGACGGTGGGGAAATTGTTGCTGTTGGTGGAGCCAGAGGCATCGGTGGCGTAGGAGCTGGAGAAGGTGGAGAGGGTGTGTCTGGTGCTGAAATGGAAAGTGGTGGTGTGTTGGGTCCCACTTAGGGTGCAGTTGGGAGGGCTGAGGCAATTGAGAGGGCCAGAGGCCCATAGGGTGGTGGGAGTTCGTCATCTGGGTCCCCTTGATGTATAGCCTTATTTCGGATGCCTTTGGTCTGTGGTGTGATGAGAATCCTTCACTGTCCCTTGCCATTGGCACAGAACCGTATCTATGGAGGCAGGGTTCTGGCTATCTCTAACCAGGAATCAATGTATGGGAACTGGTCCAGATGTCCTCGGTCTCCAGTGACTACACGATAAACTCAGTGGACGGTAGGGAGGTCTAAGGTTCCTTCGAAGGGCCAGCCAACATCAAAAGTGGGCCACTCCAGCTCACATAGGGTTCTCAGTTTTCCCGGGGTCATATGTACCCTGTAGTCAGCACTAAAGCCTTTCCTGAAGTTTTTAAGCATACAATCTAACAGAGTGGATTTGCTGGGTTTCCCACCCACTGTGAACAGTGTCACAAACAAAGGGTGGGGTACTTTCAGGTGCTGTTCTGCCCACATCCCTTGCGGGAACTTAGGAATGTCTTAGCTAAGGTCTATCCGTATAAGCCCTGGACAAGGCTGCTCTGTAGAGTAGATGACTGTTATGCCACATGACGCTCCGCAAGACTCAAGGTGCAGCCCACTCAGACTCCGTAGCTGAAGCATGGAGCCATACAGGTACACTCATACATCCAAAACATTCCTCAGATTCAGACAGGTTGGACTCCCCACTCTGGGTATCCTGGCTATTGGGAGGTGATCACTCTCCCCTTATGTTCTGATAGACGGGTCTGACTCAGACAGTGGCCCCAAGGATTACCTGGCTTGTTGGGTAGAGCCAGTCAGTTGTCTCTTATCTCCTGTTGTTGGTCCAGCAGGATGGAGGCAAGCTGCGGCTGTCCAGGAGAACCCAGCCTTGGGTCCGCTGAAATCAGTGGGCACGCCTAAACCCTAGGGTAGGTACTCCATTGCCCTCTGCAGCCCGTCTCTGGACCCACACTGGTGGCACAATGGGGCAGCATGGTTGGGTTTCCTAGGCAGAGAACCAAATGTCACAGAAGTTTTGAGGCAACCAAGAAACTCAAGTGACATGTGGAGAGCTGGGAGAGCGCTGCTTTATTATCACTGGTGGGCTCAGTGAGATCCTTCCCAAAGTCTGAGCACCTGGCCTTTGTTGGGACAGTCATTTATAGGCAAACTAGGGACTTTTCAACTGTTTCTCACAGCTGATTGGCTCGGGGGGTTCACATGGTAGTTCTTAAAGCTATGCAGGAGTGACTTGGTGGAGGAGTGCCAAGTCATCCTCAGTGGTCCCTCATCTCAGTGAGGTGGCCATTTTGGGCTTTCTCCCTCAATATTCTCTCTATAAATTCCATACCCCTGCGTTCCATCTTTCTGCAGTCCCTTTGTAAATTTACCCGAAACAAAGCATGTCAACACTGGGACTCAAAGGAGCTCAATTTGGAGGGAAAACGTACCAATAATTTAGTTTTGGCTTCAGGGGTTTGTTATCTCAAATCAGTATGTTCTACCATTGGAAGAGAATGTTTTTGTCCACTCTGAGTTTTTGAAAATACATTGTAGTGATTGAAACATAGTCTATAAACAAATGGCATTGCTATAATTTACTATCAGAGAAAATCAAATACATCTTCAGATACAAATGCTCTTAAAAATAACATTTCTTAGAGTTACGAGATTCTGTTCAGTAATCCCTTTCCACACCCCTCGGGCAGCTCAGTGCAGGGCTGTGCCTGTGCTCAGTTAGTCTGTGCTCAGTTGGCCCTTGGCTGAGCTATGGTAGAATAAGGTGGCAACGTTTTCATTCAGACACTCCAGCTCCTGTCCTGCCTGTCTGACGGAACTCTAGGGCCACGGGTCAGACTTCCTGTTTCGTTGGTGCAGGCTGCTTTTTCCTCCTCTGTAGAATGATTAGATTACCTCCAGAGCTGCTTCCAGCTGGGAGTGCTAGGATTCTGAACCCAGAGAGACATGTGGGTTTCTCAGAGGTCATCAATACACGCTTTGTCACTGCCTCTGTCTTACACACTTAGAACCCAATTTTCTGCAAGCTCGAAATTAAGTGTGGATTGCTGCCAAAGTCCTTATCCAAAATTAAATATGGGGGTATTAAGAAATCCTGAGAGTGAAAAAGAAAGGATTGTATATGCTCGACCATGCTAATTTTGATGATGGTTCTAGAAAGCAAACATCTGTATAAATTGTTCTCAGTCAGGGTGATTGTTTTCCAGAGGTAGCCATAGAAACCACATTTACAACCACATTTGCATCTCTAAATGGTGGATTCTCCCCTAATCCTGAAGAGCAGGATTTATTAGTTACTATCACCTTGATGTATTTTTTTGGGTTATGCTCCAGATACTTCTGTAAAACAGGAGACACTGCCCATCAGAGAGACTCTTTTGGCCTCATGTAGATTTCTGGTTTGTTTGGGGATCGCGGTTCTGATTTTGGTTTGGGTCACCCAGCACCTATTGTGTGGAAACGTGCATTTCCCGCCGACCAGCATTCTCCCTCTTCAGTGCTGTTGCTGAAAGCATTTGGGTTTTGGATCTCCAGCCTTCGTTTTATACATCAGCCAAGCCTGACCTGTAAAGGCACATATCCCTTGATTGCCTGGACTCCTGTCTCTTCATCTTACTCCAGGTTCTTAAATAATCACCTTATCTGATTTTCCCTGTCACATGCTTGCCTCAAAGTTACTAATGAAACAGTGTATTAAATGTATTTTTATGTTTTACGTATTTTAAACTTATGTCTTATGGACTTCTCTATGAATAATGTTTTGTTTTGCTTGGTTATTTGGACCTCAGACCAGAACTTGCGGTGTGAATTATCCTTGTAGGACAATCTGACGTGAATCTTTTCTCACTAGCTTTGTTCCTCATCTTTCTTTACGATTTGACTTCTTGTCCCACTAGCTTCTTACTTTTATTTCATTACGCTGCATACAGCACAGTGAAGTGTCTAATCTGCTTTTGGAATAAACTAAAATTTTAAACAAATGGAACTTCTAAATGAAAACTAAATACAACAATTTTCCCCAACTATTTTAGAAAGTCCATGGCCTTGGAAATGTTTGTGTTAACTTATTAAATTTAAAGTTATGTACAGAGAAATACCGTAGGAAAGTAGTTCCAAGTTCTGAGCATAATTCCTCTCACCTAGTGGTTGGTCTAGTCTGGTTCTAAATGAAGCCTCAGATAAAGCCTTGAGTTAAACATGCTGACAAAATATCGCTTCACTTAGAAATACCTCATCTGAGTAATTGTTTAATTTCAGTTTCACTGTTTATCTAAAAATGTGGCAGTGTGTCCCAAACTAACATAAGTGAAATCTGCTCTAATTAGAATTGATAGCCACATGGAATCCTTATGTTAGTTTCTTGGTTTAGATGAAATAAACAATAGAATATGTGGAAAAAATTTTTTTTTTAGTAATAATTCTCTACCTATGCTACTTTCATTGAATCAAATAATGTTATAGTCCAGGGGCACCTGGGTGGCTCAGTCGTTAAGCATCTGACTTCAGCTCAGGTCATGATCGCAGGGTCCTGGGATCAGGCCCCATATGGGCTCCCTGATCAGCAGGAAGACTGCTTCTCCCTCTTCCACTCTCCCTGCTTGTGTTCCCTCTCTTGCTATGTCTCTCTCTGTCAAATAAATAAATAAAATCTTTAAAAAAACAAAAAACAAATAAAAAACCACAAATACTATTATAGTCCTTACATAATATAATTGTATATTTATTTCTTTTTCTGTTTGTGTTTACTCTGGTGGACCCATACCATGTAAATATATCACCCACTTTAATTATGGCCTTCCCTACTAAGTTATTATAAAATCTAATTTGAAAAATTATTTAAAAATCTTAAATAGTAAGATTCCACAATCTGTTATACTGAGTAGAGTTACATTTGTTCTATTCGATTATCAAGATCATTCAAATTACAAAGCTGATATGCCTTGGTATAATAGTTTGAATATTTATACATATATGTAAACATATGAAATATATATATGAGATATGTGTCACTTAGGATATTTTAAAGTTTTAAAAATAGCATAATGGCCACATTTTTTTTTTAAGTAGCCAGAGAATTTCAATTTGGATACCTTACACTGATAATGATTAAGAGACATATCACCTATTGCTCATGTCTATATCTGAAGGATTCTGTATGACTAACCACTACCTTTTCTGAAGTGAGGGTTTAGTGTTTAAGATTTGTTCACCTTGAATTATTAAAATGCTTGGTCACTGTGTGAGTAACTTGAATCCACAAAAACTCAAGACTGCTCTCTGGCTAAATTTTTGCCAGTTGAGCTCTATGACTGTTCATGTTCAAATGGGAAATGCAAGTTACCTGGGTTTTTATAGTTTATATTATTATATTTAAAGAAGGATGTGGTGGTGAGTTGTTTCCAAACATATGTGGAGTTAGCATGTGTGTGTGTGTGTGTGTGTGTGTGTGAACTTGCACACAGATATTGATGATAGCTATTTCCATCTCAAGAAATGTTATGCATTACAACATTAAGAAGGTGGTCACATACTTTATGTTTACAATGAAAGTTAATATTTTTGAGTGTTTTGTGTGTGTGTGTGTGTGTGTGTGGGCACATGGTAAATGCTTTATATACACATTTTCTTTTTAACTTTAGTGTAACATGTTGACTGGGATTCATTTGTAGAAAATTTCATAGCTTTGATTTTATGTAATCTCAAGATAACATTTATATTATAATATGTTAAGATACATAGATGTGGTTAACCACTTAAAAATTCATGTCTTTAAGAGCTCATATGTACCTGTATCAACATATATAGCTTAATTTGAAAAATTGCCTAAAGCATTAATTCAAATTACTGAGTTTAATTTTCATGATATATGTCAGATTACTTCTCAGACTTTATCCATAAGTGTTCAGAATTACTATATAGATTCTTTTATATTATTATTCTGATATTTCCTTTGTTTTCTTATTAGTTCATATCAATTTTTTGTAGCAAAAAAAATCTTGCTATCAGGAAATTTTCCAAGATGAACTAGAACATTTTAACCCCTGGAATTGGCTGTTATGTCAACTCCATATCTGGGAATGGGTTGAAAAATTTAGTTTGTCATTCTTGAATCTAAAATATTTCATATGATTGAAGGAGGCCTATAATACTCGAGTGTGCATTTTGGTTTGAATTTTCCTAGTGAATATTTTCCAGTAAATATTTTGGTTGCCATGAAGAACACATTTAAATTTATGCATTAAACCTGTGTATTTATGGATGTTTTGGATGAAAAAACAGGAAACATTTTGTCACTCCTATAGTATATAGCCTGATGTAGTGTTTTTGGGTAATGGAACCGTATTGATAGCTATTCTTACTGAATGCTCATGGGATGCTTCTGCTATTTGCTCAGAGTTTATCTGAATTATCCTTCAAGTTGTCAAGACAGATTTTATCCTTTCCCTTTTTAATATGAAGAGAAATGAACCCCAGAGAAGCTAAACAATTTCCTTAGTCACACAGTCATGGACATTCCAGTAATTAAACTCAGGCATCCTAACTTTAGAGTTTGCGTTAGTGAGCATTTTATCCTGTTTTTGCATTTGTTATCTTTAAAAGCTCATTTGCAACATGTAAGTAATTTTTTAAATTATTATACCATTTTCAGTATGCCCATAAATGATGTATTATTCTCATATATTACCAATTTTTTTGAAAAATTTGTCTTTGGTCTTATGCTATGACTTTGTAAGCTAACTTTCACAAATTGTGCAAAAACCTAAGAATACGCAGTGGGGGCACCTCTCAGTATGTTGAGAGTCCGACTTTTAATTTCAGCTCAGGTCATGATCTTAGAGTCATGGGATTAAGCCCCAAGTAGGGTTCTGTGCTCAACGTGGAGTGAGCTAGAGATTCTCTCCCTCTCCCTCTCCCCCCACCAACTCTTGCTCTTTCTTTCTCTCTCAAATAACTTAAATAAGTCTTTAAAAAAAAGAATACAATGTGATAAATTAAATTTCATTATTAATATAGAATTAAAGGTTTGATTGTCTGTCTAAGGGAAGTGTTACTTCACTGGAAGAAATGTAATCTGTACAAATAAAGGTTTATAAATTTATGAAAACCTTTATCTTTGATAATTGTAAAGCTTTGTAATTTTATTGAGGAGATTATGTGAAATTCCTCAGAGTCTGCAGATTTATCATTGTATTTCCATCATGAAACCTGGCACTTAGCTCATAATAAGTATTCAGCATATGTGCTTAATAAATCAATTTAGACCTGACACACTGTATTCTCTAAGATTTCTTTCATATTCAATGTAAGTTTTTCTATAAAAACTAATTGATTATTTAATAGGTACTAATTCAGAGAAATGTCTATCATTCTATTATCATTTAATTTATCACAAAAATATATTCCTTTAGAAATTAATTTCTTTCAGTTAAGTAACACTTGGATAAGTAATTAGTGAAAAACCTAAATTACTGAGAAATTTTTTTAATATTAGAACTGTTTTTAAAAATAAATATAAGAATTATAAATAATATAATTAAATTTTGAGTATGCACTAAATTTCAGCCCATATATTAAATTCTTAACATCAGTTCCTTCATTTAATCTTTGTAATCACACTGTGATATTGGTACTATGTTTATATTCACTTCGTGGATGACAGAATTGAAACTCAGAAAGGTAATATAATTTGGCAGATCTAACAATTAATCCATATACTCTCAAAGCCTAGGATGGAGTTTATGCAAATGAGCCTTTAAGGACCCCCCCAGCCCCAATATGATTAATAGTTGCACAAGTCTCCTAGAGCTTCTATACTAAAGTAGCACTCCAGCACTTTCTTAGGAACTCTGTGTTCTCTTCCTATGAAGTCTGTAATCACATGCCTCTATTTCTCAACTAAGAAAACATTTACAGACTATTAAGTTCCAGACACTCTTTTAGGTCTTAAGATTGATAAAGTATGCAAAACATACTTTATCACTGCAAAATGAGATATATTTTGATCTTACAATAAAATATAACAATCCAAAGTGACACCCAAGGTATAATGTAGACATACATGTGATGATGATAGTGTGTACCAGGAGTGTCTGATTGATGCAGGAAATCCATGGAAGTCTTTCTCAACAAAGTAAGATTGGTTGAAATAACAAGGATGCTATCTAGGCAAAGAGGATGGGAAGGGTGCCCAGTGTAGACCGAACAGCATGGGTCAGTCATGCTGTTATTACAGGAAGGTGGTGTCTACAAGGAACAGTGTGAAGACAATGCAGGTGAGGTGGAGAGAGATGGAGATTCAAGTGCATGATGAGGTTGGAATGGCAGTTGGAGCAAGAGCAGCAGTGAACCATTGTTGTTTTATTCTTTTAAGGCACCTTTTACTTAGAAGAATTATTTCTTATTTAAGAAGGATTTTGTATTGCAGCAGTATTGGTTTAGAGGTCACATTTCTTACAAAGAAATAGAAGTTAGAAGGAGAAGAAAGGAATAATATACTGTCATTAAAAATATATATATATATATTTTTTTTTGGGGGGGGTTCTGTTTATTTGGTTCTATCTCCCTGGTAAAAGAATGTATCTTCATTCATATTCCAATAGGTAGCTCAATGATTATCACAAAGTCAACATTGATGATTGGTTGGATTGATAACCAAGGGACTGATTTTTCTTATTTTTTAATTGTAGTAGTATCCATTTCACCATACAACCCACAGGAACTTTAAACAATGCCTTCTCATTGGTGACTCTCTTCACTTATTGCCACCATTTACTATTTGCACAAACCATTCAGCTACTCTAAACTTGTATTTTACAATTGGCATAATTACACTTCCTGACTTATGTGACAATTTTAAGATTTTAGAGGAAATTATTAATTTACTAAAAGATGTTTAATTTCTAAAGCACTATCTGTTCATCCAGGTGGTACTGTAAATTTTTGCTTGTGCTTTACTTCACTAGCTCAATAAAGCTTTTGCCTCTTGTAGCTAAAAGTAATAAATAGATTAGAATAGAGGGAATTTAGAAAATGAGTCCTTAATAATTACTATTCAATACTATTTTGCAAGTGAGCTTTCAAGTGTACCCCCCATATGATTAATAATTGCATTACTATCCTAGGATTTCTGTAGCAAAGTGACACAAATTGGGTTACTTCAAACAACAGAAATTGCTCTGTTGTTGTTCTGGAGTTTTTTTTCTAGAAAGTACTAAATTTCTAAAATGAAGATATTGGTAGAGCCATGCTTCCTCCAGAACCTCTTGGGCAGGTCCTTCTTTCTTCCAGCTTTGTGTGACACTAGACATTCCTTGACTTGGAAGTGGATCCCTCCAATCCCCACTTCTGGTGTCACATGACAGTCTTCTCCCTGACTCTGTTTACTCCTCGTCTTAGGAGACGAGTCACAGTTGATTAGAGACCACTATAACAACCTCATCTTAAGTTGATTGTGTGTGCAAAGAACCTGTTTTCAAATCACACTTATTAAATGGTTAGGACTTCAGTGTATCTTTTGTGTGGCTACAGTTCAACCTGTAACGCTAACCAGCAGTCACTGATTTTGACCATAAGTCAACCTCACTTTGAAATTGATTGAGGCACTCTCTCATACAAAGAATCAGGATGCCTGGGTGACTCAGTTGGTTAAGTGACTGCCTTCAGCTCAGGTCATGATCCTGGAGTCCTGGGATTGAGTCCTGCATTGGGCTCCCTGCTCGGCAGGGAGTCTGCTTCTCCCTCTGACCCTCCCATTTCTCATGCTCTCTCTCTCTCTCTCTCTCTCTCTCAAATAAATAAATAAAATCTTAAAAAAAAAGAATCAACTACTCAATATAGATTTGTTAAGCATTTTTAAAAAAAATAGCCATATAAGCAGTAATTGAGACAGAAATTTACATACATCTGAATTTACATACATTTACATACATTCAGAGATTTTACCTCTTCTTCAAGTGATTCATAATTCACACTGGTTGCCTAGAGGCATGAGGTGGTGAACACACAGACCTTTATTAGAAATGAAAAATGTAGGTCCCTTCTTCAGTATGACTAAATTAGTCTCTTTATTGTAATGAGATTCCCAGGAAATGCATGCTTATATCAAACATCGAGAAGTGCCTCTCGAGAGAATTTTAGTTAAGTCTTTCAGCACTCTATGAAATTTTAAAATTTCTTGTCTCCTAGTAACCAGTTCTGTCCACTGCCCAATATTAAAGTTATAAGAATAGCATAATCAACTTATCAAAAAACTAATTAATAAATATATGCTATTTTGTATAATTGCTTAAATAAGCTTAATTGTCCAACCTATTTCAATTTTATTTTGAACCTACTTTGGTCAGATTTATCCTAAAGTAACTGGTGCAACCATAGAAAATTTTGAAACACAATAGATCCTAATAAATTCTTTCAGGTATTCTTTCCCTGGTCATTTACAGGAATTCTCCTCTTCTTCTATTGTTCTTCATATTTGATTTGTTAAACCTAAATTTGATTTTAAGAGACTGTTCCCATAATCATCATTAACAATTGCTTTTATGACTATTACAACAGTCATAGTTATACTATGACTCATAGTGGCTAACATATTTGTCAGAGGTATTATATAATAGTTTTTCTCAGCTAATGGAGCATGGAGTCTCATAATTTTCAAATTGTATGTCTTTTTACATTCACAGAATAAAACCACACAGTTATTTCAATGTATTATTGATTTTTAAAACCTCTTTCCTATCTACTTGGCCTAAGCAATGGGATATTTGAAATCTTTTCTTCTAAATAGAAACTGCTACTACCCAAATAAATGTAATTTTACATTTGAAGTTGAAGTATCACCTTTAATATTGTACAAAACCTTAAACCTTGAAGGATTTTCATTTTAACTTGCTTTTTAGAAACATTATAAATTAAACACAAATGTAAACTCAATTTCCACTTGGGATATTTTGGGGCTACTTGTCTAAAAATCCTAGAAAATGCATTTTTAGTTAAATAAACTTTTATCTATTTCATTTGAATCCAGGTTTGACTTGGAAAATTTGAACTGAAAAAGAATGTATTAAGAAGTATAAACAAAATGATAAAGATTTTCTATGAGAATGATTGATAAACCTGGAATTGTAAGACATGCTGAAAGATGCAACATTTTTTATATGTGTTGAGAGACTCAACAAAGAAGAGAGTGTAAATTTCTCTTTTATGTTTATTTTAGGAAGCTTGATGGCATTTTGTTCTCAGGAATCCTGATGCAGGTGAGCTCGGTGCTCTGGGATCCCCCGGGTCGGAAGTCCATGTGTGGGTGACCTTGGTCTTCCTTTCAGTCTCACCAGGAGGAAAATAAGGTGTCCATGAGTTGAGGTTGTGATCTCTTAGGAAGCTCCAGTTCTCTTCCAGACTCATTTGGTGTTGGCAAAATTCAATTCCTTATGAGTGTATGACTGAGGCCTTCATTTTGTTGCTGGCTGTCATCAGAGACCATTTCCAACACCTAAAGGATGCCACTGTTCCCTCCTGGAGCACTGTCTTCCTTATGGCAGTTTGCCACTTCAAGGCCAACAGGAGAGGGTGGGCTGCATCTTGGAGTCTCTCTGGCTACTATTTCTGGCGTCTTTGCTGTTTTGAAAGTGCTCATCAGCTTGGCCTCCCATGCTCAAGAGGAGACTGTTGTACAGGGCCTTTCAGCAGAGGGTGGGAATTGCCGGGCCGGGGGGCAACTGTGTACCACATAGATCATTATCAGCCTCCACCTTAAGATTCAGAAGGGCTCAGGTGCAAGTTCATTCCAAGGGTGGTGAGCATCTATAGCAGCAACTGTTTTATGATATTTGGCCTGACCATGTTTACCACTGTGGAACTCGGTTTTCACTGCACTAGGACACAATGCAGTGTTCAGTGGTGACACAGCCTACGAAATCCATTGGTCATTTCAGGGCATATCAGACACATAGGACTATGAGTATATGCTTCATTCCTTATTCAGAAGTGACTTGAAGAAAAGTAAATGTTGAAATTTGAGGGAGTTTTGTTTCTCTTTCTTTGGATTTGAGATAACGGACATGCATTATAGTATCTGGTCCCTGATTTGCTTTTGCTGGTATAGGCAGAAACTTCTGCCATTTTAAAAACACACTAATGGCAAATTCTGCTGCCAGCTCTCCGTTCATGGGAAGATGTCTAGGCTCATACATCCTGCACAGAGAATTAAATAACCCGTGCCTTTTTGGAAATTTTCATCAGTTGCAAATCTCCATTGAGTCAGTGAGACCCAGAAGGAACCGCAAGTGTAATCCTGACTCTAAAACATAATCATTCCCTCTACTTAAATCTGTTTAGAAACATTTCAGTGGAGATAATTGCATTCTGTACTTAGTCATTCTATAGTTGAATGAGGAGCATGGAGTCTTTGGAACCCATATCCGTCTTCAAAAGTATACACATTAATGAAGCTGCACTTAAGAGTAGATACGAGCTAAACCCAACAGATTTATTCTTATCCACAGATAAAAGAGAATTTAAATCAAAAGACTCCAGAAATTGCCAGTTAATCTTCTACAGTTTGAACTTGATAGAATTTCAAGACTTCACTCTGCTCATTTCACATCTCTTCACTCACATTTATGTACATGTAGATAGAGTCATCCAGCTGGGTATTTGGTGTAAGTGTATGTGAAAAATGGATTCCAGGAGTGTGGGTGATGAAGCAGCATTCAGAGAATAAGATTCTTATGTCTGGATCTAAGAAAACTTTGTCATTACTTTTCCAGAAATAATTTTGGCATTACTTCAGAAATTGTTTTATTTTATTTTTTAACTATTTTTTCAGTTTAAATGTTGTTAATTTTTGTGCAAAAGATATTTCATTTTTAATAGAAAATGACCAATGGAACAAATACCTAATTGGGCACAATTTTATGAAATCATATTGATGATTGGTTCATCAAACCTGTGTTATTATTACTTACACAAAATAAAGCCAACCTGATTTTTTTTAAAGTGTTTTAGAAAAGAATACATCTTTCAGTATATAGTTGCATGCTGATATTCCGTTACATCACTTAGTTTTTATTTCACCCTGTGTTTAGGTTAATTTATTCTAGCCCATCATTTTTTGCAGAATATTTTCCTATGAAAAATGGCTCAGAAAAGTATTCTGTGGTCAAATAAATCCCAGCAAACTGCATGTTTTGTGCATTTTTTGAGATTCATAAAACAAATTAGCTTATTAAAGTCAACGTGAAGTCATGCAGAAATGGTTAATCTTATTAAGTTGACCTTTTGAAAAAATTAATCAGCCATGAAATCTGATATCTTTTCTATATTACATCTGTCAATGATAATTGAAACATTAGTTTAAAAGAATATTCAGGACTGTTGAATTTGTTGTACGTTTATCTTTTCCTAACCAGTTTTCCATAGTATGATTAACATATATAGTGTGATAACATATAAATATATAACATATATACACACGTATACACATATGTACATGTATACATATATGTCCATATCTATACACACATACATAACTAGTATATATATGTGTGTATATATATGTACTAATCTGTAAGTATATGCACACATCTATAATATTTCCATAGTTTTCTGTATATGTTAATATTAAAATGAGTTCAGAGTAATATCTCTGACCCAAATTTAGCAGCACAAGATTTATTTGACATTCCTCCCCTGTAATGTTTTCTCTGATACTTAAAAACTTAGCTGCATTTACCTATAGCTTATTTACTTAATTATTTAACCGTGTGTGTGTATGTGTGTATATGTGTGTGTGTGTGTGTAAATAAATTGTTTCATTTCTATTTTAATTTTTGGCTTATAGTCCTTTACAGATATTGTTCCATTATCTTCTGGCTTATGCAGTTTCTGAAGAGCAGTCTATGACTATTTTTTGCACGTTTTATTGAGATATAATGGACACATGATACATTTCACCCATTTTAAGTGCCCAATCCAACGTTTTTACTGAGCTCATACTGTTGTGCAAATATCACTGCAATCTAATTTAAAATCTTTTGTTTCTCCCTGGGAAAAAAAAAAAAAAAGCCCAACCATTTAGCAGAAAATGCCCATTTCCCACCCCCATACCACCCCCCAGCTGTAGAGAATCCCTAAACTACTTTCTGTCCTATAGATGTGCCTCTTCTAGACATTCCATAGAAGTGCATTCCTATGGTGTGGTCTTTTATGATTAGCTTCTTCCACTCACCACATTTTTATCATTTATTCCTGCTGTGGCACAGATCAGTAAGTCATTTGTTTTTACTAATGAATAAGATTCCATTGTTCATTCTGTCAACATGTTCCTTTTTTTTTTTTTTTTTTTGTTCAGTTAATTGACACAAGCATTGTTTCCACTTTTTAGTCTCTTACTAATAATGCTGCCCTAAACATCCATATACAAGGTTTTTACTTGTCTTGGGCATCTAAGTAAGGGTAGAATTGTTGGCTCCTATGTTTAACATTTAGAGAAAATGAAATCTTTTTTCTGAAGCATCTGAAATCTTCTAAGTTCTCATCAAACTGTGTGAGTCTTCTGATTTCTTCATATTCACCAGTAGGAGTTGTTACATGAGTTTGAATACAGTTAACACCAGTGGGTGTGAGGCTGTGTCTTGAGTCTCATTTCTTCACTGACTGATGATGTCGAGCATGTGTCCATGTGCTTTTGGTCATTTATGTGTCGTCTTTGAAGAAACATCTGTTTGAATCTTTCCTCTATTTTTAGTTATAAATATGTAGTAGTGGCTTGTAAGCATTCTTTATAAAGTCTGAGTACAAGTCAGATATTAGATATTATTAGATATAGAGGAGATATAGATATAGAGGAGAGCTCCTGGATGGCTCAGTCAGTTAAGTGTCTGACTTTTGATTTCAGCTCAGGTCACGATCTCAGGGTCATGGGATCGAGCCCCACGTCAGGCTCCCTGCTCAGTGTAGAGTCTGCTTGAAGTTCTCTCTCCTTCTCTCTCTCCCTTCCCCACTCACGCACACATGCACTCTTTCTCTGAAATAAATGAAATCTTTTAAAAAAAGATACAGGACTTTCACATATTTTCTCCCATTCTTTGGGTTTTCTTTTTACTTACTTAATAGTATTCTTTATAACACAAAGAGTATTAATGTTCACAAAATGCAATTTATGTATTTTTCTTTTGTTGACCATAATTTTGGTATTGTATCTTAAAAAAAAAAATTGGCTAACCCTAGCTCATAAAGATATGCATCTGTGTTTTCTTATAAGAATTTTTTGGTGTAGTTCTTATATTTTGGTATGTAGTCCATTTTGAACTAACTTTTGTGTATGGTTTGAGTAGGGGTCTGGTGTATCACTTTTCTGCATGTGGCTCTCCAGTTCTGCCAGTACCATTGGTTGAAAGATATTCTTGGCACTTTTGCCAAGAAGTTATTGGCCATAAATACAAGGATTGTTTCTGAATTCTCTATACTATTGTACTGATCTATATGTCCATACTTATGATAGTACATCACTCTGTTAATCACTGTTACACTGTAGTAGTTTTGAAATTAGAAAGTGTGAGTTCTCCAACTTTGTTCTTTTTTTCCCAAAATGTTATACCTATAAATAGAAGATTATATGAAATAATAATTCTAACAAAGTGTTAGTGAGCTCTATATCACGAATTTTCCCCCTGCTCATTGATAACATGCTCTTGCCTTTAGAAATTGTTGTTGCTGAAAACAAGTAGTTATATGACAGAATTCTTGATCCTGACCTCCCAGAGGGTTACTGCTATTGTACGCCTGGACTTTTTATTTGTTTAGTGACCCAGTAGAACTAATTTTGGAAAGCGTATTTCCCCTGTAGTGTACCAGCCCTAAAGTTCTTGCTCATATTGTTTTCCCTTATGATTGTTTTTCTTTTTGAGAGAGAGAGTCATTGGTAGTTCTTATGACCTTGAGATCATAACCTGAGCCACCCAGGTGCCCTTTCCCTTACTATTTTTTATGCTGATTGTCTTAAAGTAGTGGGGGTGGGTACTGGGTGGCTCGGTGGCTTAGGTTAAGCACTGGACTCTTGGTTTTGACTCATGTCATAATCTCAAGATCCTGGGAGGAGTCCCGCTTGGGGTTCCTCATCCAGCATGGAGTCTGCTAGAGCTTATCTCCTTCCCCTTCTCCCTCTGCTCTTCCCCTTTCTCTCTAAAATTAAAAAAAAAAATAGTAATAATAATCTTTAAATAAAAAGGTAACCCCTGGGATGATATAAGCCATTTATTGGTCAAAGATTGTGCCTAAATCCCTTTAGCCAGTTCATTTGTTCCATTGATCACTGGGTAGGTGGGTGATTTGAGGGAGGGGCTGCTTTCCCATTCTGAGGGTTTATGTTTTTGCCCCCTGGGACTAGAAGCTTGGAAAAACCCTCTCTGATTATTTCCGAGAGTTTGTGGCTTTGGTCATGCATACATTCTTCCAGACTGCTGGGAAAGACTATGGTTAGTTTACATATGAGCCTGTTCTCCTAGGAATCAGGTTAGAGGGCAGACTGCTAAGGCAGAGTGTGGTCTGAGGCAGTGTCAAGGAGGCTGGTGTCCTGTGCCCTGTGCCCTGCCTTCCCCAGTTGGCCCTGTCTCTGCAGGTACACACAGGCATCCCTGGCCTGGAGATGAAATGATACCAGGAGTTCCTTTGCACCCCCAGTGCCTCCTTAAACTGCCCATTCTGCCCTTTCTGCTCATGTTGTGGAGCTCACATTTCTTCTTCTTTACTCTTTACCAAGAATGGCCCTAGACATGGAACTTCCCATGTTCTGTTCCAAATAGAGGCAGTCCTGTCCTGCTGGAGTACAGTCCTTCTTCCTCCTGGTCTTCCTCTCTAGACTGACCCCGCACCTCTGCACAAGCCTGGGGGAGGTGGCAGCCCCTGGTGTGCTCACTGTCCTCGCCCAGCTCACCTTAGGAGCTGGGATGGGGGTGCGTATTCCCAGTGCACCACACAGGGAGCGGAGCTTCACTTCTCCCAGTGAAGCTTCACTGGGAGAAGTGCTGGGTGGGTGAGACCTGGTCCTCCTGTGCCTGCAGCACAGCCTGAGACCTGGGTAGAGTGAGCCCCAGCTCCCTGGCCATGTGGCCAGGCGTGGTTTCCAGGGTGCTCATCTGCACTGGGAGGTAAGGGAGCCAATGGTGGTCCAAATACTGCCCATCCTTGCTGTTCTTACTGAGGTCAGGTAGGCTTCTGAAGAAACATTATTTTCCAGTGTCTGCATGACCTTACGGAAACTTCCAGACTTAAAATAACTTTTGAAAAATAGTTTTCAACGCTGAAGTTGTTACTTTACTGTGGATAGGGTCAGTGGAGCTCTTGTCATTCCTGAAGTCCCATCTCTCTGTGACTGGTCTTATCATTCTGCCCTGCATGCAAAGCGTGGGATGGAGGTCTGGAAAATGTCTCTTTATCCTAGCTTATGAACCTTCATTATGGCATGTCTTTATATAATGTTCTTTATGTTTAGTCCTTAGGCTTCATTGAGCTTCTGGGATCATTAGTTTATACTTTTTATCAAATGTGGTAATTTCTGAGCTGTGGTTTCTTCAAATATTTTTTTTTCTGTCTCCCACCATTCCCCTTTAGGCAATGCAATTATACATATGTTAGGCTAATAACATCCAGATCAGCTTGATTTATTTAAATGGGTGTTTTGTAGCTTTCTTCCAGAGAGTCAAGAGTCACTCATGTCGCTGCCCTGAGGGTGAGCGGTTCCTCTGGGGTTTCTAGGCAAACCCCATGGATTCAGCTGTGTCCCCTGGCTCCATGCCTGGGTCCTCGAGAGGCTGCCAGCACTCCGTGAGTGCCGCAAACTGTGGAGCATACAAGCCACTGCGGGTTTTCCATCCTCAGCTCTTGCTGGAGGTCCTCTGCTGCCGTCATTGACCTCAGACTCATGGCATCCCTCTGGTCTGAAGCTCCTTTGGAAATTCTCTCTGTATCACTCCTTTCTCCCCAGTTCTGTCTTGCAAATTCTAGATACCTGTGTGTCCCTGAACCTGATCCCTCTCTCCTTGGCGTGACCTGGGATTCTGTTTGTGTTTCCATTCTATACTGCAGGGGTTAAATCAATAGGGTGGTGAGGAGTTGCCAAACACACTGAGTTCTTTCTCCTTTCACATGGGTCCTCTGCTATTTGTGGCCCAGAGCACAAAAGGAGCAGTTTCATTTTTTTTTAATCCAAGTTTCTTTCTGTTTATTTTGAGAAGTAAGGTTTTTTAATAGCTACAACTTTAAAGGCAAAAAAAGCATGTCTTTAAGCAGAAAGACCACTTCTGAAACTGGGAGCAAACTTTTCGTTTCTTTTATTTTTAAGCTTAGACATTGCTTCTTAAGCTCCTTTATTATTTTCTTTTTTACATTTAGCAGCCATTAATTTATCACATTTCAGATAATATTAAAAACAAAAATCTGCTTGAGTCCTCATTTGTATAATTTTAAGTTGGTATCAGACTAAACTTCTACACTGAATAATATTCTCTGCCCAAGCTACAATACTATTTCAATACTTAGGGGTGGTAGAAAAAATAAAAGAACATGGTTCTGTGGTTATATAGGAGCTTTAGGGATTTTGAAAGGAATGTGTGATGCTACCTACTCATCTCCCTGATAAGAAGATATAAATGGAAATGTTTCTTACTTGAGATGTGTGAGAAATTTACCAAAATAACTTTCCATACCAGAATTATTCATAGAGTAACAGTGGGAAGTGGATTTTACATTAGGAAGCTAAGTACTGCCTATAAAGTGTAAGAACATATATTTTAAAGTGAAGATATTCTCTGGAAAAGTGAGTGTAAAAATGACATTAAGGGATTCCATATTTATTCCTTCTCAATGGCTTTTAAATAAAATTTTATAATATATGAAGACACAGATAGTTTTGTAACTGCTGGTCTGGTAAAGCTAACCTATTCTCTTTCTGCCACATTCATCACTGGCAGAAATAAAATTCTGCAATCACTACTTAGATGACAGTTTTTAGAAGATGTTGAAAGATAAGTAATGGATTAGCTTTTTATCATAACTAAATCCATAAAATTGTTTTAGTAGGTAATTATTTTTCTTTTAAAAGGAAACAAAAATTATGGTGGTTAAAGTATTTCTAGGGCTGTACATCATATCTTAGTACTTTTTTCTTATTTTTAAGATTTTTATTGTACTTTTCTCCTTCCCACTTTGAATATCTGACTTGTAGTAGTCAAACAAAGAATCTAAGGGTATGCTTAAGTGCATGGGATACATCAGTTATTCCATAATTAAGTAATAAGATTTAATTTGATTTGAATGTACAAGTGCTAATAATGTCTTTCACAAATCACACATGCTTCACTGATTTCTAAACCATTTGAAATATCTTTTTTCAGGAAAGGATTGCAACACCTTTTATTGTATTACTTTCTGAATGTTTTCCTAATGTATTTCTTAACTCATTCCTGGATAATTTATCAGTTAACAAATAACAGAAATTTTAAAAAGCCCTTTGTGTGTGTTTTCTTATCACTTCCTCAATATCACATACACTTGTTTTCTTCATTGGTAATTCAGAACATCTCTAACTGATTTTATACTTTATGTGATAATTTTAAACTTTATGTGATAATTTTAACTTGGTGAGAATGATGCAGTTGATTTTCTTTATTTAAAAATTATTCCAGTAGTGATTAGACTAAGTTCCTTTTCCAGCATTTTTTGTAGTTGGATCAGAATGGACTAGGAAAATAATACAAAATGGGTTACATACGAAATTCAGTATTTGTAACTCATAACGGTGGTCTCAAAAGTTATTTCATCAAGAAAAATGGACTGTCTAATATTTACTTGAAATATCTAAAATCAAATTCAATAAGTCTTCTTCTGCTTTTAATGAAAATGTCCAGTCCAGCTCTTCTGCTCCAGGGAATCTGATGTGACTGCCTGACGTTATTTCCACACACTAAAGTCCTACTAATGTGTGTTACAGCTTTTCTGTTTAAATACTTCCTTAAGGCCCTGCTGTGTAGACAGTCTCATATGTATGGATCAATTGTTGCTCAGGGAAAAAAGAAAAAGCTCACCCTTAAGAATATCTAAAATTAATTTAAACCGAAATAATCCCATTATATTAAGAAAGTATAAAGCCACATTAGAATTTTGAAAATAAAAGTTCAGCATTATTCTTTCAGCTGAAGAATGGTGGGTGGGATACTTGTGGCTTGGGGAAAATTACTATACATTTATTATATAAATATGGTTTGGCAGAAATTCTCTTTTCTTTCGCATTAACCATGTATAAAATAAATGGCATATTTGATATGATCAATCCTGTATTTTGACTGAATATATATATATATATATATATACATACATACATATATATACTGAACCTGTATTTTGAATAATTTTGAATAATTCTGGATGCTAATTTTTTTCCTTCCAATATTGAACTTCTTATCATTGAACATGACTTTGAATTTACCAACATTTGTGGTCCCCTCCTTTTAACTTGAGCATAAGCGTACCCATACAGTGTTATGAGGACAAGTATCACACACTGAAATTACAATGTGTTGAGTGGAGCTAATCTCACAGAGGAGACTTTATGGCTCTGGAAATGGACCCTCCAGACATATGTGTTTCTAGTGCCCAAATGTATGATGTTGATGATATATAGGAAAATCAATAAGGAGGCACCTGAAATTAAATGCTACACATTATAGTGGCACCAAATTTCATAGCAGCATTCAGCTGTGGTAAATATGACAGCTGACGTAACCAGTTGATCACCAGAGCATTCAACAAGGGACGATGTGGTGAGAGTGTTGTGAGTGCTGGTTGTGGAGTGACGTGTGTATCGGGGAGATGCTGGGACAGAAGCAAGTGCGGAGGGAAGGTCAGGTGTCCTCCTTGACATCCTGCCCTTGACTGGTGGGGCACAGAGTGTCAGGATGCCAGTGGATGGTAGGAAGCGTGAGGCTACATGCTCGTGAGTGGAAAGCATCTGGTGAATACAGAGCTCTCATGTGGTTGTGGAATTGTGTCCCTGAAGGAGGTGATACAGAGAAAGGCTGTGAGGTGTTTCACAGGTCTGCTTGAATGTGGGCGAATGCACCAAAATGTCACAGAGTCCACAGTGAGGACTCACAAATATCAGAATAATTGGTCAAGCAACAACTCCCCAACTGTAGGCAGGATTTGGCCAGACACCTGTTACACTGTTGTATGAGTGGCTTAAATGAAGGTGGGCAAGAGAGAGAAGGTAGTGTTTGCTCAAGTCTTTATACTTGATGTGGCCTCAGAAAACCAGCCTTGGAGAGAAAGCTTTAGTTCTCTGAGAGGAAAAATTTATGTCCCATTAAGTCAAGCATGAAGGACAGATATTTAGGGAAAATGTTGAGGTTTTAGTTGATAGAGGTTTTTTTGCCCAGTAAAATATTGGTTCTAGATACACAGTGAAACTGCTTAAAAGGGAAATCAGCAGTGGGGAGATCCTCAGCATGGAGCATAAGCTACTGTGAATGTCAGATCCAGGGAGATGGCAAATGCACAGAAGCCCAGGTCCGTTCATCTTGCTGGTGTCCTGGGATCAACTGAAAGGAACTAGTTGTCATTACCTCTTTCTGTGTACCTGATAATCGACCAAGACTGGGACCCTACGACATCTTACACGTACTTTACACCTGGAGATTTATATTAACTGATGGGCTTTGGAGGACTCAGACTGTGACACTGGTATTTTCTCCGTGTAGGGGAAATATATGAATATATGCAGATGTGACTTCTGTATTTATTTTTATCTTATTATATATAATACGGTGTTTTTAATATACTCATTGTTGCAGAAAAAATAACTTTTATGTTTCCGTAAAATAGTCTACATAATTTATTTGGTATACAAAAGTTTAGAGAAAGATGTTTTGTATCTTTACATTGATGATTTTAAGCATTTCTGTTATATATTATAAATATTCAGTATGCAAAATGCTACAAATAAATAAGTTTGGTTGATTATTCTTTCATTGATTGTACAATAGTCACTGTTTTCTTTAGGTCTTTGCTCCCTTCATATTTTTGTTTTGTTTAAAAACTACTGTGGATCTGAGGGTTTTGAAGGGGCGGGGGGTGGGAGGTTGGGGGAACCAGGTGGTGGGTATTGGAGAGGGCACGGATTGCATGGAGCACTGGGTGTGGTGCAAAAACAATGAATACTGTTACGCTGAAAAGAAATAAAAAAAATTAAAAAAAAAAAACTACTGTGGAAGGGGTCTTTGGGATCATCCCAAAGTTTAGTGATTTGATAAAATCATTCACAGGACTGAGAAGGCATTGTACTCATGGTTTTGGTTTATTACAGTGGAGAGATGCACAGCAAAATCAGCAAACGAAGTAAACATGGGGACAATGTCCAGAGGAAACCAAGAATGAGCTTTCTCTCATGGTGGGGTTGCACAGGACACAGTCGGTCAGTGAATTCTGATGTGTGTGCCAGGCCATCCATCTGCCACCCACTCACCTGGGCTCCAGACTCCAGGCTTTTTACTGGCGAGTGGCCCTGTAGGCACGCAATGCCTATGAGACCACCGTGGTCAGTGAGGCTCCACACCCCCAAGGAGAGCCAGTGTTCACCCTAGGTCACCTTGTTTATACAGACCACTAGAAAGACTGACCTAGGTAGTCTGGAATGGCTCCAGGCCCTCAGTAACCAGGACAGTTTTAGAGATAACATGATCAACTTTGAGACAAATAATATCAATAATCATTTACAACATTTTTATTTTTTAAAAGATTTTATTCATTTATCCAACAGAGATCACAAGTAGACAGAGAGGCAGGCGGGGTGGGGGGGGGAGGGGAAGGATCCCTGCTAAGCAGAGAGCCTAATGTGGGCCTCCATCCCAAGACCCTGAGATCATGACCCAAGCCGAAGGCAGAGTCTCTTAACCAATGAGCCACCCAGGCACCTCTCATTTACAATATTTTTAAAGCTCAAATTATTTTTGTTCAGACTTGAAGAATAATTTCTACTTCCTCCTCTCTAATATCACACAGATGTAATAGTATAGTGTGCAGTCTTTTATATTTGGTTTTCTTCACTCTGTATTATGTTTTTAGGCTTTATCCATGTCACAATGCAGATTCGTATTTTGTTCCCTTACATGGCTGGGTGTGGGTAGTATGGATGGTGGTAATTTATCCTTGTGCCCTTTCATGCATGTTCGAGTTATTTCCAGGTTTTTACTATGAAAAGTACCGCTATGTATATTTGTGGGTACATACTGAGTAAATACCTCGTAATGGAATTGCTGGAGTCATGTGGAAAATTTGTGTTTAAAATTTTGAGAAACTGGCCAAGTGTGTATGAAAGGGGTTGTAGCATTTTGCATTCTTCCCAGCGACACAGGAGTTAAAGTTGTTCCATTCTCCTGCTTACACTTGATAACGTCAGTCTCTTTAATTAACTTCAGCCATTCTGGTGTTGCACTTTTAGGGATTTCTCATTGTTTGAAGTTGCATTTTCCAGGTACTCCCTGTCGAATCATATGTCTTCTTTATGAAATGTCATTTTAAATATCTTCCCACTCTTTTTCTATGTTTTATTATTTATTATTTCTAAGATATTTTGAAAATATATATTTTACATATTTAACTTCATGGTCAGATATGGGCTTTATCAGTATTTTTTCCCCAATCTGTGGCTGACTTTTTTTAATGAAATCCATTTTATTGCTGTTTCACTTTTATGAAATAAACTTTCTTCTATTTAAAAAATCTTGGCCTTACCCAGTGTCACTGAGTTTCTCCCTATTTTCCTGAAGTAGTTTGGTAGTTTGAGTGCCAACATTTTGTTCTTTAATTTCTTGTGTATGTGTGGATGTGTTTAATGTGATGTGCAGTAAAGGTAAAGGTTTATTCTTTTTCCAAACAGAAATCCAGCTTTTCCAGCCCTATTTACTAAACACAGTATGTTTATTCCATTGACTTTTCCAGATACATTTGTCAAATGGCAGGTGACTTGTAAATGAGGGTCTAGGTCTCAGCTCTATTCCACTGAACTGTGGGTCTGTCCTTAGACAAATGAGGCACACTTTTGGTAGCTGCAACTTTAGAGGAAATCTTAAGACCAGGTAGTGTGAGCATGCTGAAGTTTTTCTTTATAAAATGGTTTTGGCTCTTTTAATGTATTTGTCTTTCCTTTTAAATTTTAGAAAAAAAATATCATTTTGTTCAAAAAGACCTGCTGTAATTTTTACTGAGAATTCATTGACTCTCTAGATAAATGTGGGGAGAATTACCATCTTAATAAAATAATAAACACAAAAACAGTGTGTCTGACTGTTATAGGTATAATCTGGGGGGTAGCTATCCAGAAGAGGCTTACATAATTATTACTAAGACTGGAAGTCATAATCTATATTACCTTATTTCATTTTATTTTATTTTGTTTTATTTTATTTATTTATTTATTTTAGATCTTATTTATTTATTTATTTATTTAATTTGACAGACAGAGATTACAAGTAGGCAGAGAGGCAGGCAGAGAGAGAGGAGAAAGCAGGCTCCCTGCTGAGCAGAGAGCCCTACTCGGGGCTCGATCCCAGGACCCTGGGATCATGACCTGAGCTGAAGGCAGTGGCTTTAACCCACTGAGCCGCCCAGGTGCCCCTATTTTATTTTATTTTTATTTTTTTAAAGATTCATATATTTATTTGAGAGAGAGAGATAGAGAGAGCATGCAATGGGGAGGGGCGGAGGTTGAGAGAGAATCCCAAGCAGACTCCCCGCTAAGCGCAGAGCCCCATAAAGAACTCAGTCCCTCAACTCTGAAATCATGACCTGAGTCAAAATCAAGAGTCAGACGCTTAACCAATGTGCCACCCAGACATCCTCATATTATTTTAAGTATAGTCCTTTTCTGAGTTTTAAAGACTCTTTTATAGCTATCTTTACTCTATGTTGGGAAAATACATACAAAGAACAAATGGGAAGTCATCCTAACTTAGAGCCTGGCATCCCTGTATCATGTTCTTTGTTGAGTGAACTTTATGCTTTACTTCTCTTATGTGTGAGATCCAAATGAACCCGAACTCATGAATGTATACATAAATGATCATATAAATTCATCTTCATGCACAAATTACATGGACTCCAAGCATCAGTTTGACTAAAGGGGAATATTTGTGCCTCAACATGATTTTCTTTCTCTTATTTCTGGAAGTCAGCAAAGAGATCCTTTCTCGCCTCTAGAGTACATGGTACCCATCGAGCCAGGCAGAGTCCCCATATAGTAGGTTCCATGTTCTTCCTCCCCTTTTGAGGCTGGCCCTTCATTCATCCATTCCACCTGCATTTATGGGAGACCAGCCTTGCATCAGACATCATTCCAGGCACCTGAGTAGAGCATTAGCACCATAAACACAGCACTTTCCTTCATGGGCATTGCATTCTAGTCATCGACAGAGGCAGAAAAAGCTGCTTCCAGGACAATGCATGATGCCAGGCAAATGTCATCTCTGTGAAATCACAGGTGTTTGTGCCAAACATGGTGTTACCACTGTGCTCCCCAAACCTATAATTCACAGAGTTCCTAAGTTTGGGACTGGTATAGAGAGAATGGCCCCTTTCATCTCTGCCAGACCTCATCCCCCCAGCACTGAGGAAGACCTGCCCATGATCAGAGTCTATTCTCTTCTGATCAGTCTTCTGACTTGATTCTCCGATCCTTGTCCTTAGTCTCATACTTTTTCTGTGCACACGTGGAGCATGGATTTTGGCCTCATTCATTTAAACATGGTTTTTCAAACCCAGTGCAAGAAGCCATATTAAAGAGAAGTCATGTGTGTCTAAGGTTCCTCTTCTGTCCCCATCCCTCTGCTGTAGTCACACATTTTTCTCCTCCTCCCAGTGAGAGATATCCATGCCCAACAACAAGTACAATTGTAATCTAACATTCCGGTCTGTGGGGAGAAAAGAAGGGTCATCTGTTTTATTTAGCCAAATATGGGTTCTTCATCATGTACTCAAGGATATACAGGTATACATAAATAATTAACTTGTTTCGCATTTAAATATATTAAAATGCAACATAACTTGGCAGTTTACATGCTTTTTGCTGAATAAAGATAGTATTATAGAGCCAAAAATATCATCAGAGTCAGGAACACAGATTTGAATTTGTTTCTCTCAGTTTATAAAGGCAAGGAGGGTTAAGCAGCTCAGTAACTGAGGATATAAGATAATCGGGGGGCACTTTATAGAATATTTATTGCCTTGAGTAAGTACGATTGCAATTCTCTTTAATTATATTTGGGATGCAAGATAGCTTAGAAGGAAAATCATACAGAGTTTAAAATTGCAATAAGTGAGCATTAAGTAGATCAAAAAAGGTTGGATTGATTTTCTTCATGTTTAAACCTTTTTGGACCAAATAACATCAGTCAACCTGAAATTTCTTTTTGTGTATGTCCCTTTATTGCTCTTTTGAAACTAGGATCTTCTAAGTATGCAGTGATGGGAACACAGCTTTTTCCATGGCTTTGTTGTATTTTCTATGGAGGGCAAAGTCAGGAACATTCTTCCAGTTCATTTTAACCTCCTAGATCATAAGACAGTGTTCTTGGAATAGTATCATCTTCTGCCAAATACCCCATTTCCAGAAGATGCTGAACTACTCTTGTTTTGGGAGTGGCTGTGGGATGAAGTGAGATGCCAAGCCATGGGAATGAATCCTTTGATGGGCATCTGTCTCGTGTTTCACTGCTTCTGTTTCATAGCTTGTCCTTGACTACAGTGAGCTCCAATGCTCCACCCTCATACAACACCCTGAAGCTGGGTGGTACAACATATAAGACTCAGAAATCAATCCCTCTGAAGCTTTCCTAGAAACACAACCCACACCCTGGCTTGTCTATACAGACACATTCATCCCGTGATTTCTGGGGCACCTATGAAGTGGGCCCTACTGTTTCACACTAGGTAGTAAGGAGTAAACTAAACCAAATTCCTGTCCTCAAAGAGCCTGCATTGTGGTTGGGGATTAAACCAACAGACTCATGACTGCATGGCTGGGGAGGGGGCCTGGAATCTGTGTACCTGAGCTGGTTCCTGTCCCGACACGAGGGGACTGGCAGCTGATGCTGATGGCCAGTCGGTCTGACCACTCCTGTTCTCCACCACTGGCTGGGTGGGCCGAAATTCCAACCTTGGAAGGGTGGGACACAGGTGGGCAAGTCAGGAAGTAATTGCCTGTGATAGGGAATTTCTTGTTTTAGAATACAGTGTTTATACAGTACAGACCAGATCTAAAAATGATGTTTTTCACAGTAATGTAGACTTACAATAATGTGACCCATAAATAATTTGGGGTCTTAACTAGTATTACAGTGTTTTACTAAATTATGTCAGCCAGAGAAGAGTGTTACAATGAAGAAGCAGATACAAGGTTAGAAAGTAATGTTAGGAGGCACCTGGGTTGCTCAGTTGTGAAGCGTCTGCCTTGGGCTCAGGTCAGGATCTCAGTGTCCTGGGATGGAGCCCCATATCAGCTCCCTGCTTAGCAGGGAGTTTGCTTCTCCCTTTGCCCCTCCTCCCTCTCATGCTCTCTCTCTCAGATAAAATCTTTAATAAAGAAAAAGGAAAGTAATGTTAGGGGGTCCTAATTTTAATAGGATGACCAGAAGTGACCCCTTTGGGGGAGTGACATTTGAGCAGACATGTGAACACCAAGGATAGCAAACCAGGGGTAAAGAATATTTGGAAGGTAGAACAACAGGATTTCCTAATGCACTTGAGATTAAGAATAATACCAATGTTTTCAAAAATTTAAACTATCATTTTATCTTTCAGCATCTGTTAGATAGTCTTAATTATCTATTAATTTTGGCCAATAATATGATTGATAGTATTAAACTATATGATTAACATACTTAAAAAAAAAAAAAAAGCAAAACAGTTCCATCTTTCTAAAATCCTTCTGGGGCTTCTGTCCTGAGTAGAGCCTATCATCCAAGGATTAGAGGCAGCAAATTGCTAGAGTCCCCATTTCTTAGCCTATTTAAAAGGATGACCACTTATTATCCTTATTATTTCTTTATACTTAACATTGTTTTAAATTGTATGAAGAAATACTTTGATTTAAATTAAGTGAACGGTGAGAACATATTTCAATAATTGTATGATAACTTCGGCTATGCTGGAATATAGAAGATCAGGAGTAAGGAGAGATTCCTGCCTCCAAATATCCCTCTGAGCTGACTTAGGAAAGCTCATGTAAAAATTTAATATGGTGGTAGTCTGCCAAACACACATTCTTCAGAAAACTGCTAAATAAGCTTATTTTTCTCTCTGAAGCCAATTTTAGAGCTTACTGTTTCCAAAAATCCGGATCTGGCTTTATGAAGGTGTTATTATTGGGGTGATGCTACTGTCTGTTCCAGTCAGTGTAGGGTAGACTAATGTGATAAGATCTGACTCCTGAGACATTGTCTCTTTCTCTCTGATCTGGATGCTCCTAACACTTTGTATGTTTTTTATAGTTTTTATTTATTTGTACCCAGTGTCAAAGTTAATACACACCAACACACATGTACATCTCAACTTGAGCTTTGTTAACATTGAAAATAGGTGTAATCCACCTTTTCATTCCTCAGTCCCACATGAAGACTTTATTGTCTGGTGGTAAATAGCACAGTCTTCATGCCAGCTGGACACAGGTGCACATCTTAATTTTGCTCTTACCAGCCACTAGAGTGATTTGGTTTTCAAACAATTTTCTCAAGCCTCAATTTTTGCCATATTTTAAAACATATAATATGATTGTCAAAAATAAATAAAATGAGACATAAATAAGAATAATTTTGTATGTAATGAATAGTTAATAAATGTCAACTATTATTGCTTAGTGTGAAAAAAGTGACAAATAAATAAATGTTTTATCATAAAAGACCCCGAATAACCAAAGCAATCATGAAAAGGAACAACAAAGCTGGAGACACCACAGTTCCGACTTCAAGTTATATTACAAAGTTAGAGTCATCAAGATAGTGTGGTACTGGCACAATAAAGATAAATAGATCAATGGAACAGAACAGAAAACTCTGAAATAAGCCCACAATTATATGGCCAATTAATCTTTGACAAAGGAGTCAAGAACATACAACGGGAAAAAGACTTGTCTCTTCAACAGATGGTACTGGGAAAACTGGACAGCCACATGCAGAAGTATGACAGTAGGCCACTTTCTTATACTATACACCAAAGGAAACTTAAAATGGATTAAGCACTAAATGTGAGAAACCACAAAATCTGAAATGATAAAAATCCCAGAAGAGAGCACAGGCAAGTCATTTCTCTGACATCAGATATGACAGCATCCTACTAGATATGTCTCCTGAGGCAAGGGAAACAAAAGCGAAAATAAATTCTTGGGACTCCCTCAAAAGGAAAAGCTTCTGCGCAGTAAAGGAAACAATCAGTAAAACTATAAGACAACCTACAGAATTGGAGAAGATATTTGCAAATGACATATCTGGCAAAGGGTTAGTATCCAAAATATATAAATAACTTATACAACTCAACACCAGAAAACCCCACGAATAATCCAATTAAAAATGGGCAGAAGACATGAACAGACATTTCTCCAAAGAAGACATCCAGATTGCCAACAGACACATGAAAAGCTGCTCGGTATCACTCATCATCAGGGAAATACAAACCAAAACCACAATATCACTCCACACCTGTCAGAATGGATTAAATCAACAACCCAAGAAAAAACAGATGTTGGTGAGGATGTGGAAAAAAGGGGACCCCTAAAAAATTAAAAATAGAACTACCATATGATCCAGTAATCACACTACTGGTATTTACCTAAAGAATACAAAAATACTAATTCAAAAGGATATATGTACCCCTGTGTTTATTGCAGCATTATTTATAACCACCAAGTTATGGAAGTAGCCCAAACGTCCATCAACAGATGGAATATTACAACAATGGAATATTACTCAGTCATCAAAAGGAATGAAACTTGCCATTCATGACAACATGGATGGATCTAGAGGGTATTATGTTGAGTGAAATAAGTCAGTCAGAGAAAGACAAATGCCTTATTATTTCACTCACATGAGGGATTCAATAAAAAACAAATTGGATAAAAAAGTAGCCAACCCCAAAACAGTTTCTTAACTGTAGAGAACAAACATATGTTACCAGAGGGGAAGTGCGGTAGGGGATGGGTTAAGTGGTGAAGAGGATGAAGGAGTACATTTATTTTGATGAACATCAGGTGTTGTATGGAAGTGTTAAGTCTATATATTGTACAGCAGAAACTAATATGCTATATATTATCTACATTGGAATTAAAAATGAAATGAAATGAAATAAAAATATTTGATAATTTACTTAAGAAAAAGCACATTGAGTTTTCCTCCCTGCTAGTGGAAGAAATAGAACAGTGGATGTGGAATTGTTAATCAAGCATTTTTTTTGTGTAATGAACCCTCTATTTTAGGGTCCAACTCCAATCAGGGTTATTTTTATCTATGGCAGTATAGTTCAGTTAGTATTGAAAAAAAAGTTCTATATGAATACGAGCTCAGCTTGTGTTACTTGTAAGGATTTAGGAAATATATACAAGCTCTCCGTTTCAAGATATTCTAATCTGTATTTTCTGCATGTGCATGATTCATAATTAAATGAGATACTTTAAATCACCAGTGTCCATGGGTCCAAACTTTCATTAAAGGCAACATTCTCATTGCTAAGATTATTGGTTTCATGGTCCTTTTTGTTAGAGAAGAGAGTGGAGAATGATTTTTGTATTGTGTTGTTGTTTCCAAATCTACCCTAGATATGTTGCTATCTCTTGAGACTCTGGATTTCTTCCTTTCAGTGCATATCCCACCAGCTGTATTAGGTCAGAATTCCATTCTTGCTGATGGTCAGAAAACACAAATTTCAGTAACTCCACCAATGTGAATTCAGTGTCTCATCTATGTCACAGATGAGTTAGAGAAAGAAAACCTCTCCCAGCTAGTGAGGGTGTTCTTTGTTTGCATTAATCAGGACTTTGTGTGTCCATATTGTTGCTTTACTTACCTGAATTAGGACATTCCTCTGGAACATTATATGATTAGGTCTTTGTAATAGGGATCACAGAGGACTTACATATAAGAGAACTCCAACAATAGGACATCTGAGAGTGAGCATTTCTCAAGATAATTTTATCCATCACACAATAAGAACATTCTCTTTGAACAGAGAGAATTTGGTGATTTGTTGATAAATCTTTGTTGTCTTTATAAAATTTGAAGTCAAAACACTCCTTCAGGTGTCTCCTTTTCTTCCCATGTATGTTGAATTCTGCCCATTATTAGAGTCAAAACTCTGGTATGCATTTTATCATAAAGAGACAAATCAGAACTGTGATTCTAAAGAACTGTCTTCCAAATAGCATAGCAGTGGGGTGCCTGGGTAGCTCAGTGGGTTAAAGCCTCTGCCTTCAGCTCAGGTCATGATCCCAAGGTCCTGGGATCGAGCCCCGCATCGGGCTTTCTGCTCAGCGGATAGCCTGCTTCCTCCTCTCTCTCTGCCTGCTTCTCTGCCTAGTTGTGATCTCTGTCTCCCAAATAGCATAGCAGTAAAATACATAAAATGTAAATTGAAGTTAAAAACCTTAGAAGAAATAAGAAGAAACAGAATGATAATAGAAACACTTGCTTTATAGTTCTCAACACTTCTCTTTTAAGCATAATTAGCACCATACATAAATCTGGAAAAGATAATTAATTTGGAATATAAACAAATAGATACATGCTTTCAACTGGGTGCCTTCCAAAGTACATATTCAATAACGATTTGATAGTTAATTTCAGAAGTTATTCCAAGAAGTGCAAGGAGAGGAGAATGAGATCCAGGATGGAGAGAAACAGAACAGTCCTTTCAGCTCACCTACCTTTGTGGGTGTGTGACAATCAGACCATGCAGGACACTCAGCTAGTGTGCTATAGCCAAATGACCGAGATCCCGGACATGGACCCACCAGTGTCCTTCCATATTGGTTGTGGGTCGTGCTCCCCAAGCCCTGGGGCTGAAACTCATCTCATTTTTAGTTGGGCTTGTTTAAGCAAGACTTGCTGATGATAGCATGAATACCCCTGCAAATAAGATAAACAAAGTTTGAGGTAAAAGCTCTAAATTTGAGGGAAATTGTCCCTCAGAGCTGCAAGTAAACTCACAGTTCAGGCAAGGAGTAGGGTATAAAGTTTCCTTTGCAATAGTAAATTCTTCCATTCAAATAATAATAAATAATAATAACAATAATAATAATGCAACTGCTTTTGATGTGCCCACAAACTAAACAGTAATACATAGCAGAGGAAAAGGAATCCAAAGTAGAAACAGGGAAAACGGAAATTCCCCTTTACATGTTGGCATGCTGGGGAATGAGCTGGAGACCTTGGAAAGCATGGGTTTCTGGGCCCCTCTCACAGAAATGCTGGTTCTGGAGACCTTGGGTGGAGTCCATATATGTGCAGCTCTGGCAGGTTCCCAGGTAACAGTCACAATGCTCTAGCGGGTTCCCAGGTGACACTCACGATGCTCTAGCAGGTTCCCAGGTGACACTCATGTGGGTTATGAAGCCATATTTTGAGTATCATTGATACAGATCCTATTTTCTGAACTTTGTTCTGAACTTTTCCTTTTTCTAAAAGGAAAAGTTAACAACAAAAGTAAATTCCAGGGGCACCTGGGTGGCTCAGTGGGTTGGGGCCTCTGCCTTCAGCTCGGGTCATCATCCCAGGGTCCTGGGATCGAGCCCCGCATCGGGCTTTCTACTCAGTGGGGAGCCTGCTTCCTCCTCTCTCTCTCTGCCTGCCTCTCTGCCTACTTGTGATCTGTCTGTCAAATAAATAAATAAAAATCTTTAAAAAAAACAAAGCAATTAAAAAAAAAGTAAATTCCAAAACAAAACACAAAAGAGAAGCACACTGAAGAAAGCAACAAATGCTTTCAGAACATCCCTTGGGTTGAGAAGTCGTCACTGAATCCCAGAGGCAGAGACAGAGAAAACGTGACAATCGGTACCTGTGGGATTGCAGCTGAAGCAAGACAGAAGAGGAGCCTTAAAAACTTACATTATTAACAAAAGAACAAAAGAAAAATAGGAGGATTTAGCATTCTACCAAATGAATTATGAGCGACTCCCCAAACAAATCTAAGAAAAATAAGATGAATGTGAATAGAAATAAAAAGAGAATATCAGAAATATAATTAATATAAAACAGAAAGATATAGAATGGGTAATCAAGTCTAAGAGATTTTTCAAAGATCATAGGAAATGAACCACTCCTTAGGCTCATAAAGGGTGCAGTGAGAAGCTGGGGGCACATGGTGAATGGTGGGTAGGAGGATGGATGTAGGAATAATCGGACATACTCCCATGTCAATAGGAGCAAGTGGAATCCTTGTGCCCTGAGTGCAGCTCTAGGAATTACAACTTCTGAGACAGACCTGAGTTACAGCAGCAAAGTCAGAACCAGCAAAGAGCTTAAGAAGTTGATCTAAGAGCCATCCCCTACAGAGCAGCAAACCCGGACAGTGTTCGGACGGTGTTGAAAGCAAAACTTGCTATTTAATAAGCCCCATGCACAGGACAAGAAGAAACACTACCATTTTTTTCCCACAAAACCAGCATTGAACTTAGAGTACCATGTTCCAAAGATCATTTGCAGACACACACACACACACACACACACACACACACACACACACACGCTTTTATTCATATCACCTGCACATGCGTGTTCAAGTACACATGATCCAGTTCGGGAGGAGGGGGCATGGGTGACTGTCTTACTATAGTTGGATGTTAAAGAATCTATGGATGTGTTGGAGGTATGAGTAGGTCAAAAAGAAGAAAAAAAGCCATATTTTCTAGATGGCATATTTTTAGTGTGCCAAAGGAATCATGAAAATTCTCAATATTTTTGCAAAGCATATAACATATACATATAGATGCTATCGATATTCCTGGGAGCACGGTCTGCAAGTGTTCCTGCATGTGGATTATTGAGAGATCCGTCTCAGCCAGGTGTGGGGCGTATTTGGCAGCATAGGCATGTCTCCCCCTGTGATGACGGTGGTGGGGTGCTGGGAAATGATTGAATTATGATCTGTCTCGAAGTGAGAGGCGACAGAATGGGCTGTGTATGGAGTGTGAATAGAAGGGAAGCAATGATTAGTTGCTTGGCCCGAGTTGTGGTTAAAATGCAGTTGCTTTTAGCTGAAATGAGGAAAAATCCTATGTGAAAGGGGTATGTCAGAAGCTCAAGTTGGGACGCATTCATTTAAAATAGCTGGTTCACAAGCAGGCAGAACTGCTGGGCGGTCAGTAGTTTCCAGAATTCCGGATTTGGGGCTGGGCCAGCCTGGAATTGTGCACGTGGGAGTCAACAGCACATTGGCTCTGTGTGTGTGTGTGTGTGTGTGTGTGTGTGTCTATAAATATATACACATACATATGTATGTATATGTACGTATACATGTATACATATATGTATACACGTACATATACATACATATGTATGTGTATGTATGCATACATATGTATGTATATATATATTTATAGACAGACACACACAGATATACATATATATATATACACCTCAGTTAAAAAAAATATGTGTGTGTATATATATATGTATGTGTGTGTGTATATATTATAAATAAATATATATATATATTTTTAATATGGTGCTCACAGGAGGTGCTCACAGGAGGAGGAAATGGAAACAATAGCAAACAGTAAAGGAGAGAGAACCAGGGCAATTCAGTGACTGCTGGAGAGTCCAAAATACTTATCTGGGATTAGAGACCAAGGATTTGGGTGAAAGCAGGTATCCTTTTCTTCAGCTGCAATCAGCCGGGCAGGTGCAGGCATGGACGTAACCAGGACCTGATTTCACCCACCATGGCAGTGATGAGCCATGGCAAAGATGGGCTAGATGAAAACATCTAGAACAGTGCCTGTCATAAGGAAGATCCTCAATATGTATTTATTGAATTAATTAATGTGTGTTACATAGCACCTGCTCTCTCAAATCATTATCTTGTCCCAAAATAAAACAACCCACAAAATGTAAAATCAAGGGAAGAGAACATACCTTCTCTCTCAGCTTAGATTTAAAATTTCTTCTAGTTAAAGTAAAAAAAAAACAAACCCCAGCAAATTAAAAAAAATACTTAAAAAGAAGGCAATATTTTTCTGTATGAATATAATGTTGAGTAACTTAAAATATAGTGAAGAATTAAAATGTCCTTAAATTAGTTTAATAAGTTCATTGACAATATCATTGACAGCTAAAGTGAATAACTTTACCAAGTGTAATCCAATATAGTTTTTTAAAAATCTTTAAAAATATTAATATGGATATGAACTCTCCCAGAGTGAACTTAATCAACCATGTTTACTGATATATGATTAGTATAAGTTATTCCAAAATTATATGATCTTACCAAATTCTACATGATATGGCCTCTTCATTTGAAAATGTTGGTCGCTAATATATTATGTTCAGTGTTGCTCTAGCAAATTAACAATACTTTTATACACATAAAAATTGAAATGAAATGTTAAATATATGAAAGTTAAATATATAAATGAAAGTATATATACAAAGTATATATAGTAAGTATATAGTAAGTATATAAAGTAAATATACAAATGAAAGTTAAATATATAAACTTAGTCATGGAACTTTTGGGGGGAAAAAAAGACTAGCTTATGAGCTGGGAAGATCCACTTTTAAGGTTTAGTAATTAAAGAGCATAATTATAGACAGACTACCTGAGTAAGATAAATAGCATGAAGAAATTATACAGAATTCTCTTCCTATATCAAGCTAATGATGAGTTAGTTAATAAGTGGGGTGGACACAAATACTTAGCTATTTGGAGAAAATGAGAGAAGTTGGACTCACCTGCTATCTTTACCCAAAATATATTCTATACAGATCAACAAATTAATGTGTTTTTTTAAATTTTATTTTTAAGCTCTACACCCAATGTGGGGCTCAAACTCATGACCCTAAGATCAAAAGTCACATGCTCTACCAACTGAACCAGCCAGATACCCCAACAAATTAATGTTTTTGAAAAGTGGAAAAAATGAAACCATGAAACATCAATAAAAGTACTTTAATATCATAATTGATATCATAACTTCAATATTTTATTTTATATATCATCTTTTCTAAGCATGGCAAAATGCCACAATGCATGAGTAAAATTATTAAAAATATGAGCAAATGAATGAAAGTTAACAGCTTGGGGAAAATAGTTGTTGCAGGATGACAAAGGGCTAATATTCATAAGTATATTATTCTTGCAGATTAAGCAGTAAAAAGGCACCATCAGATGTAAAAATAGGAACCTTTTAACTTCATGAAGAAATCTGTAGAAGATGATAAAATGCACAGCAGAAATTTTTAGAGGGAATTAGAATACAAGTTAAATTTCATCAGTGGGAAATAATTACATATGATATAGCAATGTTGACTAATATTCAGCATCCATATAAAATAACAAAGCATATCTATGTGGACTGTAACAGAAATGATTCTATTACTAGTGTAAGGAAAATGTCTTATCTATTTACGTAAAAATCGTGATGTTATATATTTGTATATAAGTACGTAAGTATATATGGATATACATATATATTTCTAAGTGATTTGGTTATAAATACATGTGGAAGATAATTATGAAACAAATTGTTGCATGCTAATTCACTAGAAAAAAAAAATATCGTAATACCTAAATGTGGCAAAACCAGGAAAATGCAGATTTTCAATACAGGTGTTTTCATGGTCATTTCTTTCTCTTGCACAGCTGTAAGGTGTTCCTATCCTCTGGTCATGTCATGTACAATCATGCTTCTTCTGCCTCTAGATTTTAATTCTCACATGGCTCCATTTTAATTTTCTCCTTCATGGCGTCTTTTTCTTTCATTCCTACGGTGACAACTTAAAAAATTAATTTGATTCCAATTTATCATGTTTTAAAAAAATTCTGAACTGCTTTGGTTCCCTATTGTAGTTGATGAATATAAAGCTAACACTGATAAGAAAGGAATCAAAGCACAATTCCCTGCGCTTTTGAAGAATTAATTAGATGACAGTCTGCAAAAATAAGAGATAATTATTTTGATTTTTCTTTTGCTTCAAAGCTGGAGATGGTCTGGGTAAGGGTTTTTGCTTACATTTGAGCAGGTAAAGCCCACACAGGTTGTTAATACTTCCATTGGCTTGATTGCTGTCTACTGAATCTCTAATGAAATCCAAACACTTTTAAAAATGGGCATTTTATTATTTTGTCACTAAAGACTAAACTCTGGATAAAATCTATAGTAGAGGATAACAATGAACAGGTTTGGGAAAATGCTTCATTTGCATTATTTAAATATTTGGTTATATTCTAGTAGGAAAAGAAAAAGTATTTCCATTTTAAAATTAAGATAATTCAACAACCTTATGTTTTACAGCAGGAAACATGCCTCAAAGTACTTTTCACAGTTCAGTTTCTCATACACAAGGCAATTTAAACATAGTGACCTTTCCCCAGAAGGAGCCGGGAGCTGGAGCTCTGCTCAGGAATTCCCTTTTAGCATAAAATTCTAATCCAAGTTTAGATTATGCTTCAGAGGAAATGGAGATATTTAAAGCTCATTGCCTTCTGGGGGTCTGAAGTCTTCAACACATTCACTAGGCAGACCCATCTGGATTCTGTGTTTGTTGAGTTTCTAGGATTGATTTTAGCTTTTTTTTTTTTTTTAACTCATTCTCAAGACTCAAAGTATTTACACATCATTTATTCTTTTTCTTAATTTTTTAAAAATATTTTATTTATTTGTTTGACAGAGAGAGAGATCACAAGTAGGCAGAGAGGCAGGCAGAGGGAGAGGAGGAAGCAGGCTCCCTGCTGATCAGAGAGCCTGATGCAGGGCTGGATCCCAGAGTTTGTGAGTTTATATCTAAATATATATGCATATTTTAAACAATTTGCTTAGGAAAGTGGAAAATCTAGATAAATGTATGCTTTCTCATAGCATTAAAATAAATTTTGAAATTCAGTTATATTTTCAATTTCAACTTTCATGGCAGTCCAGATTTATGAAAGATTTTGTATGTCAGGTCAGATTTTTAACTTCCCTTAGAAATCTCAAGTGTTGGGAGCCTTGGTACTTTGCAAAGTCTGAAGGTGTCTGACTTCGCAGGTTTGGCCCATTTTCCTTCCTTGCTCCTCTCCTGCAAACCTCTCTCCTTGATGACTGGTCCCAGCCCACCTTTCCCCCTCCTCTCCTGTTTTGTCTAGTCCGTTCAAATGTGGACGTTGTCCTAGCGGCAGATTCATTCTTCTGTTGAGAACTTGGGACATAACTGTCCGTAAACCTGGAGCTCTGTCTTTGAGGACACGCTCAGTCCCTGAGAAGAGATAGTTTCCCAGTAAATAAAGTCCAGTGACATGGGAGTGACGGATGGAACATGCTATGTAGGCAGCAGACAGAGCACCAACTCTGGACGGACGGAGAGGTAATGGGGCATGTAGTGTGGACAAGGTGGGGGAGAGCACAGCTGGGGAGACGGGCTGCTTCTTCCCCAGGAATCAGAGCTGCGACTGCAGGCATGCATAGGTGCACTGTTGTTTGGATAAGGCACATAGTGAAGATAAGGCACAAGAAGATTGCTTCTTGGACAAGCCATCAGCGAGAAGGCAAGCAGAATGAGTAGAGAGAGTCTGGGGAGAGTGGGGAACTGCTGTGCTCCTTCCCCCATTATATTCTCTTCCAAGTGATTTCAGCTCCTCCCTGGACCTTCCATGGCCATCTCCACATGATTGAGCGACATTTCCACACCAGACACTTGCCTTGAGCCCTCGCTCTCCAGTTTCCTATTTCGTAGTTTTATTTTACTTCCACTACGAATCAGATGTATCACTGAGAGGTTCTTTAATAATTTATTCCTCATTTCAAAAATGGTAATTATCACCATATTCGTTCTATGAGAAGTAAGTTCATGACTGTCAGTACTTCAGCCCCATTTACTTTATACCTTGTGTAACAGGTGGGAGCCCTTGCTCCCCTTCCGGCGTCACCCCTCTGATGAGGTAGGACGTCCCTGGAATGCAGCGTCATCGCTGCAGCAGTTAGGATTTTGATGCAAAAGCTAGGCCAAAATAGACATGTGATGGACGCTTGCTAAGGTTAACTGATGCTAATTAACCTGACTAACACGGTTTCATTTTCACTTTTCACACATGAGATATTTTTCCGGTTGATTTTCATTATTTTAGTCATTTTTAGAGTTTTCCTGGGAACTACACGATGCTAAATAGGAAAAACCATTAAATAGCATGGATTTCGCATTGTCCTTACTTTACTGGCACTTAACAAAGGTGCTTTGACAGAGCATTCTGTGTTAACCCACTGACGTCTGAAAATTATTTGGGGCAATTTCCCCCTGGCACTGAAAGTCATGTGAAGATGTGCAAGAAGTCTGTGAGCTTGGGCAGTGTCTGAGCTGAGGGCTTGGATACATGGGGGACAGCACCCATCTAATTCTTGCTAGACCTCCCTTTTCCCCTGCAAAGTTGGTTTCCGACTCTAGGTGGGGATTGGAGTCACCTGGGGAGATTTCAGGAATGGAGAGGGACTGGCATGAGTGGGTTTTCAGAGCTTGGGAAGTGAGGGTGGTTGCACGGGGGTCTGAGAGCTCCTGTACCACACTCTGTCACCCTCCCCCTCTCCCCCACGATGCAATGCACCTGTGATTGATCAGGCTGCCCTGGGAACTCCACCACGGGCTTAAAAAGGCCCCACAGTCAACCAATTCTGAGACGACAGTGTGTTCACTCGGTGCTGCCTGTGGGCTCAGGGCGGCAGCATGGACTCTCCCCTGGTCTCCGGATCACTTGACCACCCCATGGTAGGTGAGTCAACTCCTTATGTGTCTGTCCACGTATGTGGGTGACCCTTGAGAAATGCAGGGGTTGGGAGCACAGACCCTCACGCCATCGAAATCCCAAAACCTTACTTCGGGCCTTGACTAAAAGCCTTTAACGTAAACTGTCAGTTAACACCTAGCCTGTATGTCCTATGTATCATCCTCTATGTTCCCCTAAAGTAAGTGAGAGACAGGAATGTTAAAATCACAAGGAAGAGAAAATACCTTTAGCGTACTGTATTTATCGAAAAGAAACGTGTGCGTACGTGGACGCGTGCGGTTCAAGCCCATGTTGTTGGAGGGTTGACACAGGCACATGCATTTTCTGTTGGTTTTGTATTTCTGGAGAACTCGGACTAACTCTAGGCTTTATCTTTAAGGCTCAGAGCCCAACATACAGGTAAGCAAACTAAAGCCTGGGCAGGTGAAGTAGAGTGTCTGGGTCACCCCACTAATTAAAACTCCTCTTGGTTGTTTAAATCCACATCTGCCTGACTCTGAAGACAGAACTCTCTTTGGACCCCTTTCCGGCCAGCGGTGTAGGGTTTGCTAAAATCCAATAGACTTCTGTGACACCGGTCTTGTTCATAGCATTTAATCAAAGGGCTCAGTGCCACAGCAGAGTTTGGCTATACCCCCGTCACTTGTTGAGAAGAACAGACCCTTCAGTGTCTCTTCCTCCTCAATAGGCAACACCACATCATATATATATATATATATATATATATATATATATATATATATATATGTATATATATTTAAAAAATATATATATATTTTTTAAAGACACTGGAGGGAGACACTGGAGGGAGCGTGAGTAAGAGGGAACAGGGGGAGAGGTGGAGGGAGAGGGAGAAGCAGACTCCCAGTTGAGCAGGGAGCCCAGGACCCTGGGATCATAACTTGAACCAAAGGCTGACCCTTAACGGACTGAGCCATCCAGACACCCCTAAAACGTCACACTTTTTTTTTTAAAAATAACACATCAATTACTGCTAATTCCAACTTATAAACGGAAAAACCCAAAGGCTGGAATGACAAGGCTTAAAATGAACAAAATGCTTAAATACAAAGGACTACATTGGAACTGAGGGATTTCTGCAAGCACAGTTTCTCTCCATATATGTTTACTTGCCTAATTTTTGCCCCTTGCCAGTGAGGCTGTTTTTACAGCTTTGGGGCTGACATGAAACAGTGCTAGGCCGTCTTGGGAAGCAGAGGTGAGTTCTGTGAGCCTCTCTTCCCCCAGGTGGACCCAGGACCTCTTTCTTGCCATCTGTTACTCAGGTGATCTGGGACATCTACTTCCCCTTTTTTGCCCTTACTGTTTTCCCCATTCCTGCCCTCCAGAAGCGCATTTACATTTTTATTAAACTGCAAAATAATAAAAACCTAAACAGCCCCTTAGAGGGAAAAAATGATTAATCCTAACAGCAATATACAGCATATTCATCCTTGTGCCGTTCTCAGCATGCACGTTTGGGTGCATGTTTGTAAATGCCTGCTTTGGAATTAGAAAGCTGTAAAGCACATCTCTAGATTGAAACAATGGACTGCAGGCTCATTCCTTGCTCCTTTCTTAAAAACTTGAAAACAACGTGTCCACTAAAAATGAGTTGATAAAGTAAGAGGTGTTCTGACAATCACAATGCTTATATTCCTGTCTTCTATGGATTTTTGAGTGAACTGAAAGCCTATGTGTACATACACACACACCCACACACACAAGCGATGGCTCTCTCACTTTTTTTTTTTTTTCTATGTGTTTCTTCTGCGGAGTTTGTGTAATTCCTCAGTAGAGCAAGTCTTCTGTTTATGGCCCAGTCTTCTCCACCCCAGTGGGACGAGAATATGTATTACCCTGTGATCAATATTGACAGGATGATAAACAGGTGAATTTCCTATCAGTGTGACTTGACTCACTCTAGTATGTGACATTTGAAGTCTGAGTATCTTGCTTTGTTTACATTTGTTCTAGAAAATTGGGCTGATAACATTTAGTCTAAAATTACTGAATTGTATTTCAGGTTATTGCTGATTTTTCTGCTTTGTCTGGATTTTTGTTTGTTAGTTTTTGTTTTCAAGTTTTTGCTGTTGGGTACTTACCCTTCCTATGTTCTGTTTTCATTTGCTTTTACCCACTTCTTACCTGTGCTCACATGCAGGTGGTAGGTGTGCAGTCAGGATTTAGCCACAGATCCACTCTTCCTACATAAAACATCCATATACACCATTGGGGGAAAAAAAAAAGTCCTTTACAAATTTCTCTTTATTTAAAATAAGCTCATTAAGGAAATATAATAAACTTGTGATTCTATACCTGTTGTAGATTGACTATATTGTATATTCCTTATAGTTACTAGAGTTGGCAAACTTAGCAAAAGTCAAGGGTTATTACATTTGTTGAATCCTAAGGAAAAGAACAAATAAGTAGGTTAAAGTAGATTTTGTATTGACCACAGAGGATGACTGGTATAATTGAGCCCAGACTAATGATGGAAAGAAAGTAAACCTGGGTTAGCATGGAATAGGCGCTCTGCATTCAGCAGCGGGGCCCCTCACAAGCCCTTCCAGCCTCAGGTATCCTGCATATTTTCATACTGGTTAGCGACCTGGGAGGACAATGGTACTGACCCAGATCGATTCAGGATGCCTTAAAGCAACAATGGAAATGTTAACAAACTTTGCCACATCTGGAAGAAGTTCTAAAAAAATTTCTATCTATATATCTATATATATAGATATATAGATATATCTATACACACACACGCATATATATATATGCAGGGGTTTTTTGGTTTATATATTATATATATTTATATATTTATATATTTATATGTATATATATATGCAGGGTTTTTAATATGAATATATATATATTCATATATTCTAGTTATCTTGTTGTTACTTTCTAGAATGAAATTTCTGTTTTACTCATCCATTGTATGTTGTGTTGTATCCTAGGAAAAATACCAAAGGACTTGTGGTTTATTGGTTATTAATCTTCTTGAAATGAGAGCGGAGTGTGAATTATAATACTAGTTTGGGCATATAAATGAGCACATCCTCAGGTTAGGAACCCATGTCACAAATTATTACATCCGTTGCATTTGAAGAATATAAAATTACTTAATACAGCATACATTTTATGCCCATAAGAATGCCTTCTATTCAGCAGATCTTGAATTAGCAAAGTGGTTCTACGTGCGGTAGTGTCATTTGTGTTAGTCGAAATATATTTACCCTTGTCTCATAGATTGAGTAAAAGAGCTATGTCTTCAGACATAAAGATGGTAGATCTGGTCATTGATTGGGATGACTACATTTTCTAAAGTTGGCCATGGCGTCGCAATCTTTCCGTGGTAAGAGAACTACATTAAAACCAGAAACCTCACCTGAGACGCTCTTCTGAGTTTGGTAATTTTCACAAGGACTAATATTTTTTGTTATGTCTAAGTGAAAATTAAAATAGACCAATGAATAGGTCCTAGGAATCAAAAAAAATTTTTGGGTGTTGTCATGTTAAAAATTTTAAAGCCTTGGTCTTTGTTCCCTCAGTGTTGTCCTGTAAAGTAAAGAGGCAACTGAAAACTTTAGCGTGTTCTGTCTGATACATCTGTGTGAATGTTAATTATATAGGATGTATAGGATTTTATTATATAATAAAAATGAGCCCCAGAAGTCAGTTAAGAATGAAAGCAACATGATGTGCTTCCTAAGGGCAATAGGAAATACACAATTTATATATATATGTGTATATATATATATATATATATACATACATACATACATATATATATATATATTTCCAAAAAGGGTAGGAGCCCCTAGATCTGAGCATAACTTAAAGGACTATAAGGGACACAGCAACATTTTAGCATCTCCGGCTCTGGAAGTCTGTCTTGGCTCGAACAGCATGAAGGAGCCCACCTGTAGTAGGTTGCTGCTCTGGGAGTGAGCCCATCACAGTGCAGACAGACTGTGCAGACTTCCGAGCTGGGGAATGGTGGGGAGCACGTGCAGGTGAGGGCAGAGACCTTTTGAGCGCCACCGCTGGAGCTGGTTTCTAACTGATCGTGTGTGTGTATCTGGGGAGACCGTCTGAACCTTAGAACGAACCCAGACAATTTGAGCAGATAGTTCCTGGTGGTCAGAGGGCTGAGCACAGGGATGGTCCATGATAGCCACCCTGGCAACCTTGTGGAGGGCTCTTGTCTCTGCAGTAGAGAGAATTAAACTCAGATGAGCACTGTGTGGGTCCTGCCTACCCAATTTAAGCCCTGACAGTATCAACATGTTTGCAAGTAACAGAAATGTGTTCCCTAACAGAGCTCAGAATTATTAGAATACAAACATGCAAAGCTCCCAGTGAGGTAAAATACAGTGTCTGGCATTCAGTCTAAGGTGGGCAGGTGAAGACACAGGTGAACATGGCCTGTGATGTGGTGATAAATCACACAACTGAAACCAGTCCTGGGCTGACTCAGATCTTAATAGCAGCAAACAAACCTGTTAAAGCATTTATCATAACCATCCCATGTGTCAAAAATGTCATCTATTTAAAAGACCAAAATTGAACTTTTGAATATGAATATTGCATAAATAGGCAAAGAAAAATGAATGCATTGGAACCATCTTAACAGAATCTGTCCAGGAGGAAACTCCACCATGGTAGGCATCCCCTTTCAGAATCCTTCCTTCGGTCTAGTATTTACCACTGCACTAAACATGCTTCCAGATGTCCCCCAAATCTTTCCTAATCATCACTCTGTATTACTTTTTTTAGGGCATTTTAAAGATCTGTTTTTTAGAAACCATCTCTTGTCTCCAAATGATGCCATTCTCCTCGTTTTTATTTTCCCTTCTGTAGTGTTTCCTGCCTGTTGCAGTTTCTGGTGTTTTGCAGGATTCTCTTCTGGTCTTCCTGCTCTTCTCATGATGGTGTTCTGTCTGGGTTATGTTATCCATCATCACTGTTGTGTGCACTGGCCACGTGTCTGCCCCTGAACCTTTCCCCCTTGTCTTTGTTCTTCAGCCTCCCATTTCCATGTGTAAAACTGTGTGAGAGCATCACCTTGGATATGCCCGTAGCACCTTTCAGACATCCAACTCGCCAGCAGCAAACCATCTTCTTAAACTTTGTAGCAACATGGACGGGATTGGAAGATATTATGCTGAGTGAAATAAGTCAAGCAGAGAGAGTCAATCATATGGTTTCACTTATTTGTGGAGCATAACAAATAACATGGAGGACATGGGGAGATGGAGAGGAGAAGGGAGTTGAGGGAAATTGGAAGGGGAGGTGAACCATGAGAGACTATGAACTCTGAAAAAAAAACCTGAGGGTTTTGAAGGGGCGGGGGGTGGAAGGTTGGGGGAACAAGGTGGTGGGTATTAGGGCACCTATTGCATGGAGCACTGGGTGTGGTGCAAAAACAATGAATACTATTATGCTGAAAAGAAATTTAAAAAAAAAACAACAAAACAAAACAAAAAAACAACTTTCCTATCTTCCTCTTCCAGCTGAGAATCGTAGAATCTTTCTAGTCCACCAGTCCAATCTCTCCTCAGTTTGCCATCTTCCCCAGCCCTGTCCCCACCCCTCCAGGAGACTCCTGGTCCCCACCTCGAATGGCTCCATGTCCCGTCTCATTTGGCTGCAGACTCTTCTTCCTCCTTCATCCTTGCCCCCACAAACCACAGATGACACTTGGCAGGTTAAAATTATTCAGATGTTCCCTGTCTTTCTCCAGATAGAATTCAAACTACACATGTTTGTAATAATTATTATAATTATTGGTCTGTTCAACTTTCTGTCCTTCTCTCTTTGTTGTCACAACTGTGCAGCTAATTCATTTCAGACAAGTAGGAGGAAACGATACTTTCCGGATTTATCTGGCTAAAGACTGAGAAGTTTGTGGGACTGGAATAGCTACATAGGTTGAACCACCTACAGGGAAGATTTGCAGGGTTCTTTACTTGCCCCCAGGCTGTGACCAGGCACTCAGCTGACCTCTAGTCGTGTGGGTTCCCTGGAATTGAGAATGGAAACCACCTCTTGCCTCAGCACTGCTCCACTCTACTTGGGTTTGTTTTATTTCCTAAAAAACTATAGTAATAATCTCTGTACTTCTTTCATCTGGTTCTTAAACCAAACTCTGCATAGCTGTTCTGTATTCTTGTGCAAAATAGAGCAGAATCCTAGAACTACTGTTCTTGAAACCCATCTCTGCATTAAAGTTCCTGTCCATATAGCCCACACGACTGTACTGCCTGTTCTCTGTTACAGACTTTTGAAGGCGGTTTTTCTACATGTGGTCTCTTGGGTCTTTTTCCACGCTCTTTATGGTCTGTGACTTAGCGTTTCACATTTAATAAACACTTGAAAGAAGAGTGTTATCTGCATAAATGACTCATTTTCTTTCTGTTCATGTTCACTGTATCCCATACCTCCTGATTATTTTTTTTTTCTTTTTGAGTACAGTTGATACAGTGTTACATTAGTTTCAGGTGTATAACAGGGTTATTCAACATCTTTATACATTACACTGAGCTCACTGAAAGTGCCCCACCATCTGTCACTATACTATGCTACAACAGTATTATTGACTCCATTATGCTGTGTCTTTCCTCCCCATGACCTACTCCAAAACTGGAAGCCTGTGTCTCCCCCTCTTTTTCCCTATTTGGCTCCTCCCTTTGTCCCCTCCCCTCTGACAACCAGCAGTTTGTTCTCTGTATGCATGGTCTGTTTCTGCTTTGTGTGTATTCATCTGTTTTTAGATTCCACGTGTAAGTGAAATCCTACAGTATCTGCCTTTCTCTGACTTCGCTGAACTGTACTACCCTGCTGGTTATTTATTTCTGTGTCATGATTCTATGTTCTTATTTCTATTCAAGTCATCAGCAAGAGTTATGAGTGTAGAATTTATAAGGCTTTATTAATATAGTGACAAATGGTGGCATTCAGTGCATACGTAGACTCCAGATGTAATTTTTCCTTTGATAATGATTTGTAGGACGTATTCTTAACTTGAATGACTTAGTAGGTTAACACCAATAGTTGATAATCTTCAATGGGTAGAAATAACATTTGTATCAGAATAATGGTAAATAGCAAGTCACAAAAGCCATCTGTGTTTCAGCTTAGTAACCAGGACCACTTAGCCCTTGAAAATTGTTCTGTTATTTTATCTTCTTTACAACTGGGTGTCCATGACCTAGGTGGCCTTAATAAATGTAGCCAGTGGGGTGCCTGGGGGGCTCTGTCAGTTAAGTGGCTGACTTGGTTTTGGCTCAGGTCATAATCTCAGGATCATGAGATTGAGCCCCATGTGGGGCCCCATGCTCAGCAGGGAGTCTGCTTCAGGATTCTCCTTCTGCCCCTCCCCCTGCATGCACATGTACTCTCTCATTTTCTTTGTGTAAAATCTAGAAATAGAGGCAGCTGACAAAGGGAAGCATGGACAGCATTGTTTGATGCCTCCAGAGAGTTCCTGTGGGCCTATTGCAAGTCTTGAGATGTCCCATGTGATCACATTATTTGTTTTTAATTTGTAATATTACGGTTTCTTTTCTCAAGTATTTTCCTATCCAAATTTCTTTCCATAACTTTATTGTCCTTTACTTAAGGAGGAGGAGGACTCCAAATAGAGGAGAGCTTAGACTATCAAACTTGAATTTATCCCTGATCGTGTACATGAATTGTGTGGCAAATGTGGCTCTTCAGCCATTTAATATCTCTTCCTTTCTCAGTGGTGGGACATGGATTTAATCTGGGGATGAAATGCATTTCTTTCAATCCACTTTTTGGCCCTTCATTGGTGTTGCAGGGTAGATAGATAACAGAAGCTTGTCCCCAAAACCCAAGCAAATGTTTTCAGTGGATCCCGGGAAATCAAGACAGAAACTGAACTCCTCTCGTTGGTATTCCTGCCTAGCAGTAGATGCCCGTGGGTGGGACAGATGTTTTCTTCCTATGAAACATCTGTGTAATTAGAGAACTCCTATGTGGAGACTGAGGGCATTTGAGACATTGAACTATTATAGCTATAATGCTTATTTTCAAGCCTCTTAAGTGAATAAATAAATACCCATTTTGTTAAGCCAGTGTCATCGGATTTCTGTTAAACACTGTGAAATTCAATATCCATTTGATACAAACTGTTTGACCTGCTGGCTTCTCTATTTTGCAACTTTCAGTTTTCCCTTCATTTGACCATCTAATGTAGGATTTCAATGGCCTCAAAGCAAGCAACCCTATGCTAACTGAATGCAAAATATAATCACAAGCTAAATAGATAATTTTGCCTGCCTCCATACCTTGAAAAAAAAATGTTTGACTTCACAGAATAAAGTATTGGCTACCTGTTTGCCTGTAAAATATTGGATATTCAAAGAGTCAAGTGTATAATCCAAATTTACTGGAAGATCAGCTAGGTTACAAAGGGTAAATAAATTAGATAAATACCATAATATTTGGCTCAAATATTTGACCCTGGAATGCTTTAAAAGTGTCAAGAGTATAAGGGGACCGGGATGGATATTTTAAAATAATGCTCCCTCACTGAAACTGGAAAACTGAAATTAATTCAAGAGGAATTACTGGGTTCTATGTGAGTCAGTTCCATATACCATGGCTGTATTTTTGCAATTATTGGACTTAATTCTTAATTTTACACATGTGTGACTAGAATCCATTTTAGACTGGGTAGGAGAGACTGCACCAAATATTTTGGGCACATGATCAATTACAGTTAACCTTAGAACAACCTGCAGGTAGGGGCCCCAAACCCTGTGCAGCTGAAAATCTGCATGAACTTTTTTGACTCCCCCCTGCCCCCACCAAAAAAAAAATACTTAACCTGTAGTAGCCTACTGTTGACCAGAAGCCTTACTAATAAAATAAACAGGTGAATAACACATATTTGGTATATTTAGTATATTCTGTATTCTATAAACTGGAGAAAAGAATGTTGAGAAAATAATACATTTATAGTGTATAGAAAATAATACATATATACTGTATTTACGGAAAGTCCATGTATAAGTGGGTCTAGGCCCTTTAAACCTGTGTTGCTCAAAAATGTGTTAACATATTTGGTAAACATGGGCAAACTGCTTTGGCAAAGACCCAACTATAATGAAGTTGTCAATATGTAATAAAGTCAACTAAATTCTGAAGAGAAAAATCTAGGAGATGTAGCTAAGAAGTGAAGTGATGGGATCTGTTTCTATAAATAGCTGGAAAGGTATCAACTGATGGGTGAACTCTAGCAAAGTGAAGTAAAATCTGCATACAGAGAGAGAAAAAAACAGCATTTGAGTTAAAATAAGCACAAAACGAGGAAGTCAAGTATCAAGCACTCAAAACATCAACTGAAAAATACCATATAAACACATAAAATCGACAGGTCATAATTTGGAGACCCTGTGGGTTGAACATGGCCCATGAGTTAACACTTGGAGCTGGGGTTGGTTGCAGCCCTACATGGTCCACATGGGGGGACCCTGTCTGTCCCCATTTATTGGAGGACTGACTGAAACAGTAGGGGGAGTTCTGAATTCTTCCTGATCCAGTCTGGTGGTCCTTGAGGTTTCCTTCCCAGATTAGCTTTAGTAGTATTGGGAAATTACTGGAAACATAAATGCCATCCTCTCCCCATCCACCCCAAGCAGTCAGATTCTGGGTGGGGGTGGGCAGCCATCTTTAGTAAATGCCCCTCCCTCCCTCCCCAGACCCCACTGCCATGATTCTGACACATACTCAGGTTTGAGAATTCCTGCACTCTTCCCTGTTTTTAAGTAAAGTTCATAGTCCTGGCAGAACGTGTTCAGGGGATATAAGTCATTGGAAAAAATGAATGTTTTAGCCCAAGGAATATATAAAATTCACACACTGTATATGCTTTTTAATTAATTAATTATTTTTTTTTTTTTCCACAGAAGACCATGCCACGTGGAAGCACATTTTAACATTAGGAGATCTTTCAATTGATGAGTGGAAATTCCCAAGTTTTAGAGTACATAAAATCCACATAGAACTTTTAAATCATTTTGGGAAAGCTTCCATTAACCAAGATTTTTCATAAGAACCAAAGTTGTTTCAAAATCGGGAGCTCTCCTAAGTACTCTTCCAGAAATGAAATGATGAATGGTCTGGGAGGCGACATGGTTTTCATCCCTAGCTGTTGGAAGTGACAAAGTTGTAGAAGTTTCATGCTGGGGGGGTGGAAATGCTATTATGCTGAGGTTTATGACTTTGTGTCGAATTATGGTTTCCTGTGATTAAGTAGACAACTGAAGTGTTGATCAAATCAATAAAAACAGTTTGTAGGTTTGAGTAAGTGGCTTTCTTAACTGATAGCCAGTGTGCTTGACTGATTTGTCCAGTTGTGAAATAGACACTAACTAACCCTAGTCCACAAAGGGTGCAAAGTACCTAACCAGGTTCAAGAAACACCCTATCATTAAAGGCAGTAGGTCTTAAGTTCAAGTTCTGACTCTGCCTCTTACTAAAACAGTGACTTCAAGCTAGTAAGTTTTCATTTCTCTCCTCTCTTAAATTATAGTCACACATTGAATAATGCCTGCATTGTTATCATCACCACTATTACTGAAAAAAAAAAAAGTTTCAATCTTGTAGATCTAAGAAATTCTATTTTAATGAAAATACTCCCTTGGTAAGCCCCAGATTTTTGCCTAAATTAGGTGACGCTGGTGTCATGAACAAGATTAGGTATGGCATTGGTACAGAGCAGTAGATTGAATTTAGGGACAAATGTCACGTTTGACTTGTAGGTATAGTGATATTCTAGAATGGGAATGAGAGAGGATGGCTGGTGTGACTTAGTGTGTGCAGTCTAGCATGGGAGTCTGACTCTCTCTGTAAGAACCATAATGAAACCCCTTTGGTTTATACGGTCCCCTTCTTGGGGACCTGGAGCATACTGCAGGGAACATTAAGCGGAAGATTTCAATTCTAGAAGCTCCATGCCTTTTGTCTGATAGCTGTCTCCTAGTGAGGGGTGCTCTCTGCCTCCTGGATCACGTGTGGATGCACGGAGAATGCATGTTTGGGAACACACGCAAATTATGAACCTTGTGCAATATTGTTGATGTCTTATTGCACGTTAATGCAGAGAGCACCAGCCACTCTGGTGATTGATTTTAGTTGCTTGCTTTGACTAGCACCAAGCAAGAGATCATTATTGCTAGTTTATTTTAAAATCTCAAATTGTCCAAAGTGAAGAAGTCTAATTATATGGATGAATTCTGCTTTTCATAGGATATTCAAGTGTGGGTTTTCTCACCCAAGCCCTCTCTGTCTTTGAACTGCGGTGTATGATTTGCCTTGCGGTGTTTTAGTATCACATTGTATGTCCTGGAATTCTGGATTTTGGTCTCCTCTTTTTTTATATTATGTGTCTCTTTAGTTTATTAAAGATTATTTTTTATTAACATGTAATGTATTTTTTGCTTTAGGGGTACGGGTCTGTGATTAACTAGTCTTAAACAATTCACAGCACTCATCACAGCAATACTCTCCCCAATGTCCACAGAAACTTTTCCCTACTTTTTTTTTTTTTTTTTTTTGGTCTTTTCCAGAATTTCACTTAAGCTCAGTAGCATGACTGTGTTCCACTCAGCTAGAGTGGTATTCTGGTATTTATTCAGCCAGAATGATAAAGCCGCATACACTAATTACCAATTTACTACTCAGGACTTTGACAAGGTGAAATGTTAATAGAATCAGACTTGATAGCATTATTACCAGTGGTTTCAGTTTTTCCTATAAAATCTGAGTATGAGTTTAGAGCAAATTGTAGTCAGAAGTTGTCATACTAGGCTTTGCCTAGGCATACGTAAATTTCCTGATACCTAATTCAAGTGAATGAAAATTTCAGATCTATTTTTTTATATTTATAATTTTACTATATTTCCATAGTATATTGAGACTCTGATCATGGCTTCTGCCCATTTTTTGACTCTGAGGTGTAGAATTTGCATGGCATAGCAGAAGTTGAACAGTAAGCCTAAAATAAGCTTAGGGATAAATATAGTCTGAATATACAGTTGTTTTATCTCCTATGGATAATTCACTTTTGAATTAGTGAACTGTCAGTAATTGATAATGTCTGGCTCCATGTTTCACAAGATAGTTATATTTGAGTCTTACCAAGACGCTGTAGGTTGGGGTTGTTGATGACAAATGAGTTATTAAAAATGAGTGAGTTTTTGTCTAGCTAGAATGCTAAACATGGAAAATGGCCTATTATCCAATAGGCCAATTCATATTTCCTCATTCATGTTCAGCATTGATTGAAAATACAGGGCAAAACATTGGCACTCTCTGAAAGTACTATTCAAAGCATAGGGGATGCTGTATGTATATTTGTGTATATACCTATGTGTATAAATAGCTGAGTGTGTATATATATATGTACACACACAAGCACACATATATGCCTATGTAATATCCATATTATATATAGCTGTCACTATTAGGAGATTATATATGTGTCATAAATTCCACTATTAAATTCAGAAAAGACAAAACTTTGTCAGACTTCATGAGTTGAATTTCAGCATCATTTATATTTTATTTGTCACTATGGTATATGTATACATAATTAAATTATCAAGCTAAACTTTTAAAACAGATGAAAATATCACTGACCACTTAAAAGATAATTATGTAGAATAATTTGATTTTCACTATGGTTTTGCCTTATCAGTTGCTAGAAAATGAAACTACTTAAATTGGGGATAAAAGTTGAATATTTATTGCATTTCCTTAGTTTTTAAGAGCTGGTGCAGCAGTATTCAGGCTGATTAGACAGGGAAAAAACTGTGCCAAGCAGTTTTTAATTGCGCTAAATTGTTTTGCATGTACTCTGAAAATTTCCTTTAAATAACACATGTGGACATAAATGTACCTCTTAGTTTTAGATTATCAATGCATGGGTCATTTTGAATATTGAATGAGCCATATCCTCATAAATATAAATATCCATATTATTACCTTTCTGTGTTCTGATCAATATCATTTAAAACACACACATACACACACAGAGACACACACATACACTCACACCTATACCTACCCGTACACTATTACGTGGAAGGAGACAGAAGGTTCTCTTTGGCCTTTATTCTATGTGTATCCCATTTATACTAAAGAACCAAACCAAATAAAAATAATTCCCACTTAGTGAAAACATTCTTTTTTCCTGCTGTTGATATATGGGATTCTATTCTGGGAAAGGTATAAAGTACAGCTTGTGTAGTTTGACCCTCTTAAATTGCCCATATATGATAGGAGCTCAGTGAGCTACCAGCAACAAATCATCTTTTAAGATGTACAGAAAAGGTACACGCATTATGGAAAACAATCATCATCAAAAAATTAAAGAACAAGGGTTCCCCGGGTGGCTCAGTTGTTAAGCGTCTGCCTTCGGCTCAGGTCGTGATTCCAGGGTCCTGGGATGGAGCTCTGCGTTAGGCTCCACATGTGTCCGGGAGTCTGCTTCTCCCTCTCCCACTCTCCCTGCTTGTGTTCCTTCTCTTGTTTTATCTCTCTCTATCAAATAAGTAAATAAAATCTTTAAAAATAAAATCTTAAAAAAAGAATCTTGTGATCCAGCAATATCCTTTCTGGGTATTAATCCAAAGGAAATGAAATGAGTATCTGAGCTCTCTGCACAATGACCCTTATTGCAGCATTATTCACAGTAGCCTATCTAAGGAAACAATCTAAATGTTTGTCCATTGATAAATGGATAAAATGTAATACCTAAAATGTATGCACATGTGTATGCATAGAAGATATGTACATACATAGAATGGAATATTACTCAGCCTTAAGAAGGAAATCTTGCCACATATGACAACATGGATGAAGCTGAAAGATACTATGTTCAGTGAAAAGAGCCAGACACGGAAAAACAACCATTGCATGATCTCACATGTGGAATCTAAACTAGATGCAGCAAGTAGGGTGGTAGGGGTGGAAACGGGGAGGTGCGCATGGAAGGGTACAGCTTTTCATTGATGAAGGGTAAGTTCTGGGGATGCAAAGCACCACAGGATCACAGAGTTCAAGATACTGCGTCTTACACTTGAAATTTGCTGAGCTGGGACACACTCAGTGTTCTGCCCCCCACCCCCATCCCCCACTCCACACACACATGGCAGCTTGCAGGGATCATTTCACAAAGTATACGCTTGTCAAAAACCTCAATCTGCAATTCTGAGTCGTCCTTTATACTGCAAAGTGGTGGGGGTGGGGGGAGGTGAAACTCCATGTAATGCAGGCATGAGCCTGATGGATGCATGGCTGGAAGTGCAGAGGGAGGAGAGCGAGAAGGTGGCTCAGAGCTGCGGCGGGGGGATGTTCACCTGCCGCTGACAGACAGTGCCATGCCACCCCGGCCAGGAGCTAAGGCCTCATTGTCCAGAGAAAGCGTCAACACCAGGGGGAATGGGTGTGAAGACCAAACCTAATGATCGGTTGACCCTCTCCCCTTCACCCCAACTAGGAACAAGTGATAAGTCTGTATATGGAAAAAGCAGGCTTCAGTAAAAGGAGGTAGGCCAGGAAGTGCCCAAAGGGAGAGAAGAGGTAGGAACGAGGACTGGAAGTAGCTCTACAGCTTCAGTAAGGAGATTGGCTTTGAGTGTATTTCATGGTAAAAGTGGCCTCCTATTCAGTGTCTTTTCTCTCTTTTTATTTTTTCCTTAAATAAGACTTTATTTTGTAAGATCTGAGAACTGCAACTTGAGACCTGCAAACCACGGCAAACAGAGGCAAGTCCAGCAAACAAAAGAACATTATTTTTTGGAGGAGGAAAGCCATGGGCGTAGTGGTTCTGAGTGAAAGGCCCTTGGAGAAGAGCGAGAGTTCATGGTGGTGATGGTCTCTGCTTGGCTGAGATGGAAGGGTAGTAGCTTCTTATAGGAGATGCAATGTCCATCTTTTCCTGTTGGGGCCTATAACTGAGATCCTCTCCCTCTTAAGTTTCTTTGTTGGAGACTGTGATGGACATTTCTGCTGGGGGGTTGGCTGTCAACAAAGTGACGGTGACTCATCTGGAACTCTTCCTGCTGCTGTATCCCCAGGCTCACAGCAGGCACCTCCTACAGGCTGGATAGGGGTAGGGGAGGCAGGGCCAAGCCTTTCTGCTCTCCACACACACCTCCTCCAGCTCCTGAGCATCTCCAATGGCCTGGCTTCACCCCCAAAAGGACGCTTCACAAGTCCTCTCAGCTGGGCCCATTCTCATGGCTGCCTGCATAAGGCCAGCAACAGCAGCTGTGGTGAGTAGGGAGGTGCTGGCCGATGGCTGGGGGTGTACCTGACTTCTGTGGAGCCTGGGGTTGGAGAAAGCAGCATTCTGCCAGTCCAGTCGCACTTTCCATCTGCCTTTTCTGGGGGGCAGCTCCTTCATGCCCTCTCCACCCACACTTGGATTTTCCAGAAACTTTGGGCAGGACCCAGCCTGGGCCAGCTGCTTTTCTCCTAAATGCACATAAAGACTTTCTCTTTGTAGAAGTTCACGTGTCCTGTCGGCTCCACTGCCTCCAGGAAATCCTTTCTTATTTCCATTTCAAATAAAAAAATTGGCATTGAGGGGTGCCTGGGTGGCTCAGTGGGTTAAGCCTCTGCCTTCAGCTCAGGTCATGATCCCAGGGTCCTGGGATCGAGTCCCGCATCAGGCTCTCTGCTCATCAGGGAGCCTGCTTCCTCCTCTCCTCTCTGCCTGCCTCTCTGCCTATTTGTGATCTCTGTCTGTCAAATAAATAAATAAAATCTTTAAAAAAAAAATTTGGCATTGAGAGGGCATCTACCCCACTCCTCTGCAGGCTGATAAGCTCCTGTTTTCATGGGAGATGTCCCAACAGTCCTCTTAACAGAACTCAGAGACTGGAAAGGCAGATGGAAGGCATGGTGCTAAATCCTGTTTATGTGATAACACATTAGCCCCTTTAACCTGTAAACCACTTTTGGAGAAAGCATCTGTTGTGGAAATGGGCATGGGCAGAGGTATTTATCTGTATTTCTATAGTTTCTTGAATCACACTGTATAGAAAAAACATAGATGGTTTTAATCTCTTGAAGTCCCTGCTGGTTGCCTACCTTTACTCTGTTCCAAGGCCCCTCCCATGTGAATCCTACAATGCACTTAGTATTTAAATAATGCATACTCTTTGTAGTGGGGGTACAGTTGGTGGTATGAGGTGGGTGAGCTGATCCCCTTCTTTTAGGACTTGTCACTGCTGCCCTTCTCGATAGCGTCATCTTCGCACATGGCTCTGAATACATTAAGATGGGGCAGTGTCTTGTTTGTTTTTTAAAGCTAGTATTTGTGTCTCAAACTCTAAGGACTGAAATAAGAAAATTTTGAATGCAGTATTTAGGATTCTGGGTTCTATAACAAAGGGACAGACCATTGATATATAAAGTGCATTTCAATTATTTTCTCAATACAAGGATGAATTATTCACTCAATTATGGGCTCAGTGTCAGGTAGAAGAAGGCAACTGGAATTGAGGTTCCTTTAACAAATTTGGAGCATATCTGGGTATTAGAGCAGACCTCCTTGGCAAGTTCAGAATGTGACAGCCACTCCGACCTTGGCCTTCATCTGCCCTCCAGGATCCTGTTATCTCTCCATTTCCCTGCATTAGTTTCTGGCTGTGGGTCAAGATGACATGCAAGCCAAACATGTGGATAATTAGGTTTACTTCACAGGCCACCCGTCACAATGTGAATTATGCTCCAGTCTTTAGGTTTTAAGCGACACTCATAAAATACAGTTTCATACTATTTGAAGTAGGCATGTAATCATTTCTCAGAACTTACCCTCTTTCAAGGACATCCTTGAATGTATCTGTAAATCAGAAAGTTATGTCTAATGCTAGAGTATGTGCTAATGGAAAGACAAAGAATTATCTCTTTATCTGTAATGTGAAATGCTTAAGATACTGAAGAACTATGTAGTTATATTAATATTTAATACATTTTCTCATAGCCCATATAACTTTACAAATGTCACCTCCTTCTTAGATATCTAGGAATGTGTTGGGGTAACTAGCCTTTATGGACAAAAGAGCATAGGGACCTATCTGGGGAAATACAGCTAAAGCTGTATAATTCCAAATGTTTAGAAATCATGGAATAATCATTAAACGTAGCTACATAGATACCTATGAACACAGGTAGGCTTTCTGTTTGACTTTTCCCATAGCCAGCAGAGTTAGAAATAATAGAGGTTTTCTTGGTCACACAGATTTCTGGACCAAAACACTTAGGTTGATGTTAGATCATTGAGGGGACTGTCTGCGGTTCATGTGTTGGTCAAGGAGTCCACTCTGACAGCATGTGGTCAGATCTGAGCACCCCATGGCACGAACACATGAGCCTTTCTTTCCTTAGAGATGGGGGGAGGTGGAGCAAGGTTTAGGGCAGGGCAGGGTCATCTAATGAAGAGCACGTGGGCTCTGGATTCTGAAATTCAGGCGTCCATTGTGTGGCCTTCTGGCCAATGGGCCCATTGGATGGAGCCTTTGTCAGGTTTTGTGTTAGAGGTGGCTGTGGAGAATACCAGATACATGGAGCTGCTGCTCCTTCCATCTACCCATTTCTCTAAGTGAGTATATTTCTTATTTTTATTTTATTTGTTTATTTTTTAATTTTGTGAGCTTTGGGAGCTCGGCAAGAACAGGTATGTGCCCAAGGACTGGGGGCAAATGTGCGGTTGACTGGTCAGTTAGCGGGAACCCATCTGTTCTTCGTGTCAGTGAACTCTATAGGAGTTTATGCGAGACAAGAACAGGGCCCCTGGAAAAGCACCCGCCTTGGCAAATAGCCAGGAAAATACCTGCCTTTGACCAAGAAAACCTTCAAGTGGAGAGTGTAACCTTCTCTTAATGGACCTATCAAGACTCCTGTCTGTACAGTAGTAACTAATGAGTGGAAATCCTAAGTGAATCTCAACAGCTGACTGGTTTGAGAAGACAATCCCAGAACATTTAATATCTTCGGTTACTTTTATTTAGTTTTCAGGGACTTGTCATTTGGCTCTATTGGTAGATGCTGGAGAGGGCTTGATGGCATGATCATTGCATAGGTGCCTCCTGATGGGTTCAGAGCTGTCCCCACTCCCTACAGGCACATTCTGAGTTGGTTCCACTTGCTGTCTCCAACCCTCTCCTCAGACTGACTAATCTCCTATCCAAAATGACAGTGTCTCTCATCACTGACTCTTTTTTATTCCTTCAGACTATTTGAGAATAGGATAACATTTTCCCCATGCATAAATGAGCCTGAGAAATAATTATATTTTATGATTGCCTTGAGTGGAGCTGTCCATTCTTTCCCAGATTGTCTCAAGTTCATTCCTGCAGGGAGATGAACTTCCTTGACCTCTGGAAGCTCAACTAGATTTTCCAGATTCCATGCGGTGGCATTATCTACATTATGCACTTAGCTTGCTATTATGGAACATTGTTGTATCTTCCTGTAGTTCCCTAAACGGCATAGATACACATTCTACATGATAAGCAAATGTTAGAATGGGGGTGAGCAGGGTATTTTAAGCCAAGTCTGGGCCATGGGTTTCTTTTTATTTGTTTAGATCTTCCATGAGTTCCCAGAAATACCTCTGCTTGATAAATTTATTAGTGATGCTATCAAGTTCTCATTAATATATTGGGATTTGGGGTGACAAATATTCCTTTAAAAGTTTTGGGGAGAACTAGAGGGTATAATGCTTAGCGAAATAAGTCAATCCGAAAAAGACAACTATCATATGATCTCCCTGATATGAGGAAGTGGAGATGCAACGTGGGGGGTTTGGGGGGTAGGAAAAGAATAAATGAAACAAGATGGGTCGGGTGGGAGACAAAGCATAAGAGACTCTTAATCTCACAAAACATACTGAGGGCTGCTGGGGGGGAGGGGGGTAGGGAGAGGGTGGTGGGGTTATGGACATTGGGGAGGGTATGT